>CAKNWW010260373.1:0-13232 GCA_932074435.1 Andricus kollari | reverse complement strand
TATTCTTCTGAAGCCTTTCAAAATTCTTAAAAAGCTTCTAAATTTTTGGTTCGAAATCTGGAAAAATCTATATTTAGTTTTAAATTAGGCCGTGGAATATTTGCACCAAAATTTTGGTGCGAATAGCCGGATTTTGTCAGTACACGTAGACACTTTGTTTAAATTATTTGAAATAATTTCCAATTTCTTATTAATGTTGAATTTTTCAAAACTTCTAAATATCTCTTTAACTTACTCGAATTTTTTTCTAAGATAATAGGTGTTCTATTGTTATTTATACATCAATATTTAGAACATTTAATTTATAATTATTGATTTTGAATGAACAGTCAGATGTTTCTAAATATTAAATAATTGTTCTTGAAGCAACACCCAGATTTCTAATATATATTTCTAAACACAAAATACTTACTTTAAAGATTTGCAAGAGTTTCCTCGTCAAACCCCATGGAAGAAAGCTTTTCGCCCAGCTCGACAACATCTAAATTCTTCAAAGAATTCATTGCTTCCTAAAATATATTAATTAAGATACATTTGTTCCAACATTCGCTTGGCGAAATACGCGAAAAAGAAGCCAAAAAGTGAGGTTATTTTTGACTCAGGTATGCTCATCACTAATAGATTTTATTGTACTCACCTTCTCATTATTAAAACATCCAAAATATACCAAGAGGCACTTTAATTTCAATGAAAAGTTCGTAATCTTGAATTCGGGTTAGAAACACGAGAAATATTTGTAAAAACTCGCGAAATGTAAAAAAGCCAACACTAGCGTGTATAACAATCATAAAATAAACGGCGTGGTGGGACTGGAGGGAAGGCGGACTTTACTTACTGCGCTTGCTCCAAAACAACATGCTTATTTAACCGTAGACCTCTACGATTTTAAAATACTTGAGAGTACATAATATCAATAATTATAGAAAAGTTATATTTCTAAATTTGATTAAATCGAATGACTGTAAAAACTATACTTTAAAAATCACAATTTAGAAACGTTTATTTTATATTTCAAATAGGCGCGCATTTTCAGTACATGCGCAGTTCATGGCCATTCCATAGCGAAGAGAACCTGGTCGAATAGTTCGCGCAGTTCTTTTTGTATGGTAATTGCATATTTATAAACTGCATTTGTACATTTTTAAAAGAGAACAAAGCTTAACAGTAGTAAATAATAATATTTTGAAATCACCCAAACTTTTCGAAAGAATTCAGGTAACAACTTCCATTGAAACAGGTATAACCTTATATACGAATTGATTCAATCAGTTGAGAAAATCACTGGTTTAATCTATCATATTGGCGTCACTGGTTCCCTTTACTTGACTTCAGTAACAGGTTCAGTCAAGTCACTTACTGGTTCGCCCAGTGAAAGCCTAAAAATCACTGGTTTACCAGTGATAAACCACAATACTGATTCAATCAGTGACAATTTCACTGGTTCAGTTTAAGAGTATACTCTCATTGCAAATTTCCAATTTTTTCACCTGGCTCAGATGCCCAAACGCCCCAGGCAGGGCGTCTGGCATTTATGGGTTTCGAAAGAACTTTCAGACTTTCAGACTATTATAACAGGCCTGCTGTTTCGGTAGCAAATAAAAAGATTTGTCTCTTCGTTCTGGATCCTTAGCTGCAGCTCCCCTTTTACTCTTTTAACTCCTTCTGTTGATGAATTTTTCTGTCTGTCTTGACATGAACCGACTTGAAAATAGGATGATCCTTTAATATCTCCTTGTTGGCGCCTGCTGATTTGAGAATTATTGCAGATATTTCCTCTGAATTCAGTTTGACCTTGACGGTTTTGGGATTTATCAATGCCTGCGAAAGGCGACCCAAGCGTTGAATAACTGGCCTTCTTAAATCAACATCCGGTGCAATAGAGTTTATAAAATCAGTAATCGACGCTTTATCTGAATTCGGATCGAAATTAGATTACGAATTTAGTATCTCTTTGAATCCAAACATCATAATATTATATTTCTTTTTCTCTCTCTTCCATTTCAAAGATACAAGATTTGAATAACTCACCGTCGATGTCTTTCATATTTTTTTGAAGATTAGAGGTCCCAGCTTCAACTTCCAGATCTTTGATTTGCTCCCTTACTGCATCAACTATTGATTGAATATGAGCAAAATTAGTACCCATTGCATTAAATTGATCTTGCACATTCTTGATTTTAACGTTGACCACATCCATTTTTAAATTAGGGTCCTTAATTGACACTTGGACCTTCGAAAGGTCGGCACGCAATTCATTTTGATGACCAAATAAATATTCACTCATACACTGCTTGATGATCTCACGTAATTTCTCTGAATTCATATTATTATCATCATATGACGGAGATCCAGAGCGAGAGCCACAACACCGGGCGAATATGCCATCTCAAAAGGATCTCAACTTCTGAGCACACTCAGTGTGATATACAGTGTCACAACCTGTACACCGTTTTTCTGCTCCAGTAACCGGCTTCTTAGATTTTCCATGACCGAATTTTGTCAAGTCCTGTGCTACTGACATCATAATTCCAAAATATCAAGAATGTAAGCAGTAAACATACACTGTAAAAAAGTTGATGTAAATTTACATCCTGCGACGATGGAAATAATTCCATCGGTGTGGCACATAGTGAATAAGCAGAATTCTGTAAAAATACATATTTTTCTTTTCAACTTGCGTCCGCCGTGAAGAAATACATGCAGGACGTAAATTTCTCGTCGTTGACCGTGAAATAACGTACGGGACGTTAATTAACACACAAATGGTCCTCTCATTTGTTTTCCATATGCCTGTGTCTCGCTTACTCTAATTCCTTTACATTCACGCTCCTTGAAGAGCGAGAAAGATAGATAACGTGCGTTCCTTCGGTCCCGGAGTGTTCACAACTTTTCAGAGGTTATATTGTATATAAAGAGGTAGACTGTATATCAGAGGTATATCGCTTATATAAAAAATATTACATCGCATTTTTATATAATTACTTTTCATAAATTTCAAAGTTAGATACGAGCACTGCAACGTGAGATTACATGAAAAACTACGTAAACAAGAATCGACAAGAATGAAAATGGACGGAATTCGCACCCACTGGTGAAAGGCCATTCGGGCGTCTCCGGAACGCATCGTTTGGCACGACTTGTAGTCGAGAGTTCCGAATGGTCCAAAACGTCCTGAACATAATTCTGCGGCGTTCGCCCGTGCGGACTTACTCCCTCGTGGTAGAAAAGCACACATCGTGAAAATTTACATATACTTTCGTAGACTGAAAGTTCCAAGTAAATTGATCACCTTACGTAAACTTACTATGTCCCACGCTGATCAAATAATTTCCACCATCGGACGTAGTAATTTTACAGTCCACTGCAAATAGAACAACCTTCGTTCTACTTTCACATTTTTACCTGAAGTTAAATCACACTAGATTGCAAATAAGTACTGTAGTATCGTAAATTAATCAGGTTATACATTGTAATTTGAAAATACACTGCACGTATAATTAATAGTTGATTGTAAATATCATCAAAGCTTTTTTTACAGTGTACATCAAGAGAAAGCTGATTCACATGGTCAAAGTATTTAGCCTGGTAGAATGTTCTACACACACATGTCACATACACCACCCATGGTCACTACCCGTTACCACTAAAGTCAGCATCAGCTTTAACTCTTAGTCAACGAAAGTTAGGTTAAATTGCTTCACAAATCTATTGATCAGTTTAGGTAGAATTAGAGCCGGAATAGTTAATGAATTTATTACAGGCAGAAACTCGGCACCTTAGTTTTCAGCATAATCAACTTATACGACCCGGAGCACATATAACCATGATTTATAATAAAAAATTACAGAGCGAAAACTTGCACGTGTACACTTCACCGGAAAACATGAAATTGCACATGAATTGCTGACATTTTCAACAATTTTTCCGTCATAATCTGAAAAAATGAAGTTGGATGCGAATCCAGGGACAAAAGAAGGCATGCATAACCCTCGTAGAAATGAAAAACAAAACATAAATATTCATTTCGAAAATTGAGGTATGCATACCAAGTGTCATCAATCACTGCATTAATGCATTTGAATCTTATTTCAATGGTTTTTCGGTTATAATGGTTAGAAAATACTGAGCCGTGTCCTGATAAAATCTCCACAAGATGAAGCGAAGTTATTGAAATAAAAAGGTATAATCGTATTTATATATGCTTAATTTTGATCTATATCCCTGTGTGGAAATACTTCCTCTTTTCTCAGATTAAAAATGATTAAATCAACATATAAACAGTGGCTAAAATATACGTTTGAAGTGTGGCAAGTCAAAATGTGTAATTTAATATATTTATTGAAACTAAAGTGCAATATTTGTAAGATTTTTTTTTACATTATCTCACAAAATATTGCGAAATTTGTGTTCGTTTTAAAATATATTTCAAGAGTTTTAGAAGTTTGAAGAAATTAAAAATCGTTTTACGAATTTTGGGAAATCTTCTAAGTTTTTTAACTATTTGTAATCTCTTTATAACTTCTAAACCTTCTAAATAGTTTCTAAAATTTGCTTTCCTAAAATTAAGAACAAAATATTGCAAATCTTTAGAAATATTTCGAAGTATTCTCTTAAACTTAATTTTTGAATATGAAGAATCATTTAAAATTTCCCCAGGAATCTTAAAGATCTTCAAAAATGTACATTGAAAACAATTTTGATAATCCTAAAAAGTTGTCTATTATTTTTTAATATTTACAAACTTTCTAAATATCTCTTAAACTGATTTAAATTTTAAGACGATTTTTTCTCTTTCTTAAAACGTTTTAAAATTCTTTAAAAGCTAATTTTTTTTTTCTAAATCTTCAAAGACCTAAGGTAAACGTCCCAGTAATCGTAACGCCAATGTTCTTGCTTTTTATCTCATTTTAAATTATTGAAATGTCATTTGACACTATAAAATTTTGAAAATTAGTGGGTTTTATCATTGAATGTTATTTCTAATATATTTTTGAACAATATATTCAAATTATAACAAAGTTTCACGATTATTGGGACCATCACGATCACTGGGACATTTACCTTACATTGCGATTAAAATTATTTTTATCTTTTTACATTCTAAATTATTTTTTAATCTCTTCAAAACTTATAAACCTTCAAAGTATCTTTTAAAATCATTCAAATCTTTCGTGAATTAAAAAAACTCTACATAATTTAAGAAATGTTCTTAGAAAATTCCGTTTTTTTACTATTCTGGAAATATTTTGAAATGTTTATGAATAGTTTCAAACATATTCTTAAAATTAATTATTTTTTGAATTTCTTCTTAAAATACAATCTTAAAAGTCTACATTTTATTTTACATTTTAAAAAATCTTTTCAAGCTTAAAACTATTTTTGAATTTTTATAAAACTTCTAAATATCTCTTAACTTCACTCGAATTTTTTTACAATTTTGTAATCTTTTAAAATAGTACAATTTTCGTTTAAAATCTTTTACATTTTAGGTGTTGTTGAAATTTGAGGAATTGGAAATGTTTTGAAATCTTCTTCAAAGTTCTTCTCAAATTCTTTAAAAAAAAATCATTTGGCATTTTCCCCAATTACTTATTTGGAATTTCTTTTTGTAAAATTGATGATGCAGAAGATTGTTAATCTTTATTAATGGCTGAACAAACTGAAAACAGCCACTAAAAGTCATATTCACGAAGTGCCGCAACTAATGAGATATGTGAGATCTCGTGACTACAACTTTTTAGTAAAAAAGGATTCAGTTCAGAAAGTAACTCGTGAAAAAGGTTTTTTGTGAAAATGTTACTTCAACCTTTATCAAATTTTCAATCAATTAACCTCCATTTTTTACATTCTCATCATTTATGATTGAGAAAGTATTAGAATCGTCCGAAAGTTCACACCTAAGTGTTTCAACAGATCTCTACGTCCCGTGCAGAAATTTCCCCATTTAGCCCCATTTATAATAGGGTTCCGACAAGGCCCTGGCCAGTTTTTCTATTCTCAATAAAATGAAATAAATTACAAGAAGGTGCTTAGCGGGCAGCATAATAGGACTATGTGTAATTACTAACATAATATGATCTGATTGTTCCGGTTTGCAAAAAGTTTTATTATACTTATATACAAATGATAACTTAATTTCCCATTACCTGATTTTGACCAGAGTTTCTGGGTAAAGCCACAAGTCGGGCATTCGCCAGATATACTTTCGTTATGCCACACTATAACGTTACGCGGCGCTCGCATCGGCGTTCGTGTTCATAACCTATATTGGTCAACCGCATTCGTGTTTTCGTATCAAGTTAAGATATTTTTTTATCTGAAACTTATTAAGTTATAAGAGATAACATGAATAAGATAAATAGGCTAGAGAACGTCTTCGCGATCGTGTAAAGAAACATCGAACTAGAGAAGAACTGCAAAATGAATCGAATGAAAGTGACCAATTAAAGAGAAGCAAATTTTGAAGATTTTGTAGCAATTCTGATCATTCATCGAATAATTTCTCAGGTAATGATTATTAATTAATATATAATTATAAGAACAATTGTGATTGAGTGACCCTCTATGCCATAATACTAGTTACGACAAGTAAATAACATCTGTAAAATATACCCTCTTGCCAAATTCGTTGACATTATATTTGAGGTTAGGGTCTTGGTTCTGGTAATCGCATTTAGTTCTCAAATATTTGCAATTAACATATTTTACTCATTTCCGTCAACAGAAGCCGATAATCAAGCACACTTCGACAAAAAGACGAAAACAAACGTCTCAGAAAAAGCTGTATTAGACGCAATCAGCGTTGTTTTGTCGCATACCAAAGATTGGAAGGGTGGCAGAAAAAAACTTTAAAAAAATGTCTTTCTTTACGAATAATAAGTTTTTATAAAAGCAGGTAATTTTTATTTATAATCTTAAACCGATTATAGTTTTAAAAAGACATTCACTAGAAAAGCTGACAAGGCCCTGACTAGTTTCCCCTACATAGGGTATTGGCGAGTCAAAGCGTTACACCCTTGTCAGGCTCTAGTCAGTTTTTCTGACCAGAACCACACCAGAAGTAGGGGAAACTGACCAGAACCCTACTAGGCCCACGTCAAGATTTCTGCACGGGGTTTTGAGATCCCCTGAAGCGGAAAATCAAGTTTTGGCGATGGCGTCTGTCTGTATGTCCGTCCGTAAATACAATAACTCTCGAAAAAAAAACGGATCAAACAGAGCTTTGGTACACGTCTCTGAAGCTACCACCGCCTTTTTGGGAAATCGAATTCAAAACTATCCTATAATTAACGGCTCATTTACGGCTTTTAAGGGCCACAAGTCCTAAACTTTGTTCTTTGCAATTTTTGATAAAAAACGGGTTGCGCACTCACTCAGTGGTGTAGTCCTAAAAAAAAGGGGCCTGGCGGTACATTCATAGAACCTTTTGAATACATACACACACGCGTGCGTGCATTTTCCCTGTATTTTAATTGTCATCAAAACAAAAAGCGTTCTTCGGATGAATTTATCTGCCATCGATATATTGCAATCTCTGCTTTGTAAATTTTCTAAAAGGCTTGAGAGTTCTTCTAAAATATCGTAAAAAGAGCCAAATCTTTAAAAAAAATGGATTGATCACATTCTACTTAGCAAGCCGGTGTATTTTGCTCTTTCAGATGTCGTTCTTTTAGTGTCTTTCGAAGCTGATTCGAAATGTTTTTCAAGTGCAGGATAATTACTCCACACCGATTTAACGCTTCTGAAGACACTAGAAACCCATCTTACCCCTACACCGAGAGAACGTACTTACTTCTTTCGTATAATCTCGTGTCACGCTCGTTAGCATGAACTATATCATACTATGACAGTACACATTCTTACTATTTTAGTGTGGATCCCTGCCATTTTAGTGTGGATCCTTACTAAAATGGTAAGAATGTATACTGTCATAGTATGATATAGTTCATGCTCACGAGCGTGACACGAGATTATACGAAAAAAGTAAGTATGTTCTCTCGGTGTAGTATTCGGCCCATTTTTTTAATTTGAATCCCCGAGTCTGAAGCAATCGTTTCTAGATCTCTGAATTTTTTTTGGCGAATGATTTTATAAAGAATATAATGTATCCATAAATGATTGGAAGTGATTAATCGAATTCTGGGCCGACGGTCCATTCGCACCTGGGGCGGATGTTTAGGACACAATTCAGAGGAAATTTAGTGCAAGAAATAATATTGTTGCTTATGTAAAACTGATAAAATTTTAAACTTCTTCAAACGAATTACGTATGACAGGAATCGATAAAGCTGGTAGATTTCGAATATCAAATTCTCAGATTACCACTTTCGAAATTATTTATTTTTCAAAGTTCGACATTTTTACCTGCTTACTAACAAGTCTTCTGCTAATATGCCTGTTGGGATAGCTACGACAGCGCCACCAATTTGGAACAATTGGGAAGAAATTTGAATTTCAATTAAATATTAAAGAAAAATCTTGTAGTAAACAATTAATTTTAAACCGAAGATTAACATTTTTGATTAAAATGAATTGATACTCACTGATTTTTTTCATAAACATTTCCCAAATAACTTTGAGATACCCAACAGTTCGCGTGTGGTTTCACATGTGAAGCTTGCCCCGCCATACCTATAACTCCGAAACCAGTGCTGTAATCAATTCTAGAATCAAACCAGAATTAAGGATTAATTAAGGGTTCATTATTGTGTTTTTTTCACTTTAAAATCAGTATTTTTGAAATTAAATTTTTTTTTCTAAATTTGAATATTGGTTATTGGGTCCCTTTTTTATTGTACTGTACTCTAAAGTCTTAAGCCATCCAAACGTGCGAAAAGTCGGACAATGAACAACTCAAGCTTAGCTACCTGTGTTTACCCTCATCACTGCACCCAGCGGCTTTTGCCGAGCACATCTACACTCGGGTAGATGGGCGGGTATATATGAAATCTTACGATTAGGTTCCATTGTGCTTAATACGTTTTTTTTTCTCATTCAGCCACATACCTGTCAATGATCTAATTTGGCAATATCGATGTCGCTCTTAATATATTATTTTTTGCAAATAAGATTAATACTCTTTATTGTTTTGTGAGATGTCAGGATAGTTGAAATATACTGTATGAAAAAAGAATTCACAAAACATAAATTAATAGTTTATTACTAATAAATAACTTGTTAATAACAATTATTATATTCTTAGAAACAATAGTAGGCGACTTTTAAATAATTTTTTATATTTATTACGCAGATTTGTCTTTAATCCATTTTCGAATACCATTCAAACAGTAAAAAATAATATTAATTATATATTTTACTGTTATTAACAAATTGCATTTAAGAAACTCGCAGAATGAGCAATTTTAAAAAGATTTAGGTACTTTTTTCAAGATTTTTTTGCCTGGCTTGCCAGTGATACAAGTCCACATTCATACGTGCATACATTAATACATAATACATACATACATATATACTAGAGTGCTTCACTTTATATGGCAAGGGAAAATTATTTCTGAATCTGAATACGCACACTAGGCTAAGTTGTACCTTTTTAGTCCACACATTTTTCATTGACAATATATAATCGGATACGATTAAGAGGTCTTCTCTTTTAGTTTTGTCTCTTTTATTGATTTTGTTTTGTTTTAATTTCCACACTGCCTTGAAAATGCAAGCATTATATTTTTATACACATAGAATTACTATCATCGTGCATGATTTTAACGCAAATTTCTGAACTCATTTTTCAGAAATAGAACAATTTTATTTTGTTTAACATTTTTCTATATAAATTAAAAATACGGTGTGCCAATTACAAAACAAGGGCGCTAAATTAAAAAAGTTACTTATTACAGAAAAATGTAAAAAAAAGTCTGCCCGCCGCGCGGGCATATTCTCTTCCGCGCGCCTAGGGCGCGCGACTGTTGGTTCTCGCGCTTCGTGCTCGATTATTGTATATTTCTCTCGCGTTTCACGCTCAATAATATATTTACCTCATGCTACGCGCTCGTTCTTTGTATTTCCCCCACATTTGTGCACAGACCTTTTAAAATTAAAGGTCAAAGCATCGACAACTTTAATTTGGTGATTATGAATTCTCTTTTGTTAAAGCTCCTCCGGCTTTAACGAACACATTCTCATTAGTTATCTCGTGCTTCGCACTCGATTATGTCATTTTGCCCCTTAAAGAGTCTACCAAAGCCCAATCCAATCTGTCAATTTCTTCGAAAGTTATCGTGCTGACAGACTAAAAATCTACATATACACACACACACATACATATATACAGACAGACAGCTAGACACATTGGCTAAAACCTGTTTTTTGTGTTCAGAAGGTCTGAAAACGGGGACATTTGACAAAAACAGGGGGGAGGGGGTGTCAAATTTTACACAAATGTAATACCTTCGCTGATGAGAATGTAAAAAACCGAATTTCTAACTAAATAGTGCATTTTTCAGATAAGTTGTTGATATTTTGACCAAAAAAGATAGTTTTTTAACAAAAGTTTTGTATTTTCAACAAAATAGTGAAATTTGCATTATAGATTCAAAAAAAGAATTCCTTAAGAAAGCGGAAAATAGTTCATCGACGGTCTCTAATTTCTTAAGTTAATTTGCCGTCCAAGTTATCTTTAAATTATATCAATATTCTCAAATGAAAAAAAAGGCTAAAGGATTTAATTTATTTTTTTTTTTTTATATATATATATATATATATATATGTACTTATTTGTTACGTTAGTTTTTAGGATCTTGTCTCTTGTGTGGTTATTTTCAAAAATTGAATTTTTTATTTTCAATGCCATTTTTTACGAATAAAACAAAAACTACAAATCCTATCAAAAAGTAATTCATAACAAACTTGTAGACCTTTTTTGTATGCACAATTTTTGTTTCTTCATCATTTTTCATATCTTTCTTAGTTTGACCGCAAAATGGAATTTTCATTCTTTTTTTGTGCTATGAAAATTTTTGATTTTTCACAAAATTCAAAAATTGGTTTTTAGACTATTGTAAGGTGTTCAAAAAGGAACGATTTTCACCTCGTGACTTTTCTTCATATCGTGCGTTTTTTGGCTTAAAATGTTCATTTTCGTTTGTTTTTTGGAATTTTGTTAAATGCTATAATTCCGGTAATTTTTCTTCTATCAAAAAAAGGCATTAGAAGATTTTGATCGCCTTTTTTTAGTACCATTATTCTTTATCCATAGAATTATTAAATATTTAAAAAAAGGGTTTTCAAAAATTTTGAAATTTTCAGTGACTGGCTTACGAATTTGACCTTCATTTTAGGACACTTAAAGAGTATTCCAAAAGCCAATCCAATCTGTCAAAAAGTTTTGACCATCTAACTCTGAACATCCATTTTTCTGCGTGTAAGTTCATAAAAATAAAAAAGAAGTACCAGTAGTAAAACTTTGGAGCCTGTAATATCAAACATCTTATTTTAAAAAAGAAGAAGAATTATTTTCAAAATTTGACGAATTCAGTTAAAAAGTTTATTGTTACACTTCAGCAAATGCAATTTTCTGTGTTGGTCCCAGTTCAAAATTTCTAAAGTTATGTTTGAAAATCGACACGTTGCAGAACCAACGGTTCATTTACACTATGTTTGTTTCGTATATTTATAAATTATACTGAAGCACTTTGATCGAGGGGTTGACAACTCGACTGATTGGGTACACATAGTTCTGACTTCAAGATACTTCAGCATATTTTAATGACTTCAGAAGTTTGCACTGACTTCAGGAGATTTCAAGTCACCTCAGGAGAATTCAAGTGACTTCATGTCAATTCAAATTACTTCAGATATTTCAGGAGATTTCAAGAGAATTCAAGTGACTTCAAATGAATTCAAGTTACTTCAAGTGAACTCAGGTGTTTTCAAGTGACTTCATGTGAATTCAAATCACTTCAGATATTTCAGGAAATTTCAACTGACTTCAGGAGAATTCAAGTGACTTCATGTGAATTCACATGACTTCATGTAAATTCACATGAATTCATGTGAATGCAAATGACTTCAGAGATTTCAGGAGATTTCAACTGACTTCAGGAGAATTCAAGTGACTTCGTGTGAATTCACATGACTTCATGTAAATTCACATGAATTCATGTGAATACAAATGACTTCAGATATTTCAGGAGATTTCAAGAGAATTCAAGTGACTTCAAGTGAATTCAGGTGATTTCAAGTAACTTCATGTGAATTCAAATTATTTCAGATATTTCAAAAGATTTCAATTGACTTTAGGAGAATTCAAGGGACTTCAAATTAATTCAGGTGATTTCAAGTGACTTCACGTAAATTCAAATGACGTCAGGTGAATGCACGTGACTTCATGTGAATTCAAATGAATTCAGATATTTCAGGAGATTTCAAGTGACTTTTATCAGAATTCAGGTCACTTCAAGTGACTTCATGTGCATTCATGTGTATTCAAATGACTTCAGATATTTCAGGACATTTTAAGTAACTTCATGAGAATTCAAGTGACTTCAAAGGGGCCGTTCATATACCACGTGGATAATTTTTTACTGCATTTACGGCCCCCCCCCCCGTGGACAAGCATGCACTTTTGACCAAACCACTTACCCTGACTCCTATGTCCGCGTGGACTTATTTCACATTTTATGAAAATATGGATATTCTTGGTATTCAAAAACTACTAAGCCAAAAAGAGCTGTGGATTGGCTGAAAATTCGGTTTTTCTTAAAAACGTAAGCTTCATGATACAAAGCAAGAAGTCCAAACAAAAAGTAGTGAGCATTTTTCAGTTCTCTATGTGTTAGTGAAAAGAAATCCGCAGATTCAGAAAAACGCGAGTCCTCGTTAGGGTGGTCCAACAATGCATTGGAAAACTGTTTTTTCGAATTTCCATGCATATCGCCGCTAAATTTGTTCGAATCCACAAAAAAATAAATGCCTTGAAAAAAATTATATTCAGATCTAAGTTTTGTGGCTGATTCCAAAACCAATCCATTCAGATCATTAAATTTTCCATTTTAGGAAAAAAAAACAATCCAACCTATTCAAAAGTATTTCTAAATAAATTTCTAAAAATGAATACATTCTTATTACAAAAATTCACTTAAAGAGAAGACTTCTTTCAAGAAAATTGAGTAAAATCTAAACTCAATTTAAAAGAAATCTAAAAAATTATTCATAAGCAAACCCTACAGATTGGATAGAATCATGAGTTTAGTGTCTCTATTTAAAATATTTCAATT
>CAKNWW010260370.1:0-11349 GCA_932074435.1 Andricus kollari | reverse complement strand
TATATATATATATATATATACACAGGGTGTCCCAGACTCAAGTGTCCGGACTTATATAGCTGTATAAAAATAAAAAAAATAAATCGAGAATTCCTTTTCCAAAAATTAGTTGAAGTTTTGGTTTTTCAGTTATAGAATTTTCAATCTGGATCATTCAGGAGCGACGTATAAACTGTCATGTGTCCGTGAGCGGGTTTCCAACGCAGTGTTATCGAAACGAGCGCTGAGGTGGGGTTAGCGACGGGAGAACACTGCGTTTGAATCCCGCTCACGTACACACGACTGTTTATACGGCGCTCCTGATTGGACCAGCTTAAATATTTTATAACTCAAAAACTGAAATTTCAACTGATTTTTGGAAAAGGAATTTTACTTTTTTTATTTTCATACGGCCACATAAGTCCGGACACTTGAGTCTGGGACACTCTGTATATATATATATATATTATAACCTGACTTTTTAGCCGATTATTTGATTTTCCACAATTTGACTATTATTAATTAAATATGGATTCAGAATGAGTCCATGAATAGCCTGAAGGGCGCCAGATAGTTTTCCTACCTTAAAACTATCAAAATGCAAAATGTCCTTTAATTTTCTTTAAAACTTTAATAGTATTTTTATTTCATTTATCCCTAGCTTGCCCGATAGCTCCAGTAGAGTGGGCCGTTGGACTAACGCAAAGCGTTGAAATAAAGTTTAATTCACACAATTTCATTTTCACTTTAGACATAATTAAATCGTTTCGCATTCGCATCAAATAATTAAATATAAAGAATTACAATAAGTGGACCTTCACCCCACTCAACCAGAGTTATTTCCTAGAAACTCCGACCTCTCACATCGTGTGACGAGTATCGCCATTTTGACAACGACACATTTTTTTTTAGATAGAGTGGGCCGAGTGACCATTTGACAGTTTCGGATACTAATTATTTTTTTGTTTTTGATGAACTCTCAGACTTACACCGCACGAGCGGGGGTCTATGATGACCGACTTGGGTCAGCACGCAGATTATGCATGGCCGCTTGCACCTGTTTTTCCGAGCGCTCTTGAACGTGACGGAATCCCCTCCGCTACGCATGCGCCAGGAAAGTCTCCTCTTCGTAGTCCCTGGTGACAGCAGACATCCAATGCAGCCAACCTCACAGGATCTGACAGTTGTTATTATTGTTGTGTGGGCGGGTGGTTGACCCGCCCTTCCACCCGAGTTGAATATGGAATAAACAAACAAAATACGAAGAAATTAGCCTAAATACGGCTAATCATATAATTGGAACCCCGTGGTCTGACAATTTGTGGTTCCGGTCGGATGACGTAACCTCCCCAGTTTTTGACAGGTACAGGTTTTGACAAGACTAAAATTCTTTTGAATACTAGCCGTAGAACTCTTATATTCTCGGCTCGTATAGTACTGTTTGCAGACAGCCCGTGGATTTGATTCGTGATTCCAAACTCATATCCCCGTAAAATGATTTTTGAAGCTGAATTTTATAGTTTAGATGTATTTGTGCGGGGTTCAAATTTCCCCGTCACAACTCCCCCCTCACAAGATTCGGCCCACTGGGGCGAATACCAGGCAGGTGACCCCATCTCTCCGTCTTGTATAATTTGTCAAACACACAAAAAAAATGTTTGAAATTGGTTAATTGCCAGACCTCGGGTTCCATACACCATCATACACAGTTGTATATAAGTAAGAAGACGACACAACAACAAAAAATTGGTATTTAAATTCGAAAAAAAAGTATTCTAAGTTTTCAATAATCACGTTATTGCTTGACTCAATTAATCCTTCTAGTTTAATCTTACTTAATTATTTACTAAGACTTAACTCAATTAACGCTTCTAGGACGGAGTATTTATTTGTGGGGCTTTGCCCCCACCACCGGTCCTACAAAACCGAACGTTATTCGTCCCTTACTTCTCCTCATCCTTTCGCTGAGATTCTTTCCAGCGGGGCACTGGTGCCATTTATCGTCCGTACTCCCGCATTTTCTTTAACGCCCCTTATTTTCCTCCGTCTCCCCCCACACCACAGGTCGGCGCTGTGCGGGTTGGTTCCTCCTGGACCTCGGCCGCGATGTGTGGGGACCAAAACGTCCCCCTCTCCGACCTGCCCCGCCTTCTTCACAAGGGCCAGGTCCACCTCCACCGCTACCGGTATCTCGGGACGTGAGACAGTGGCATCTCCTACAGCTCCTGCCTCTTCTCCCTCCGCCGGTGAACTTTCCCTAGCTGTCGAGTTGGTGCCGTTGGAGTGTAGACGGTGTCGTCTCCCACCGCTCTGGATCCCCTGAGCCGGACCGCCAATTCATCGCGGGTGACGGCTGGAACAAATGCAAGAAGGGCGCCAAATAAGAACTGATCTGACCCATCCTTGATTTGTTGTTTCCCTTAGCGTATTATAAGTTGAAGTCGCCTCTTTACCGGTTTTAACAGCCGAGCCCCTATTTTGAATACGACCGAGTACGGATTCCAACGCGATTAACCATGCCCGAGTCCGAGTGATGATGAATATTTCCCCGTCCCCAGTCAAAATGTCTTTCAGAGATCTCTCGGGCCTCCCCTCCATCCTCACGACGCTCCTCTTCACCTTCCGAACGGCTGATTTCAAATAACAACTTGTCCCGTTCCGCCAGCTCCTCCGGACCACTCGGTTCGTCTTCCGGATCCTCAACATACCTATGAAGGTGGGAGGCATGATACCGCCCCGCTAATCTTCCTTCTGGCGACGCCAGTTTATAAATATTGGGTGAGATTACCTCCACCACAATGAAAGGGCCACTGAACTTTGGGGCCAGTTTAGCCGCCACATGATTATAATATTTGGCTTGTTTCAAGAAGGCTTGATCTTGGAACGTAGTCATCAGTTCCCTCAAGTGCTCTAATTTCGCCATTCGAGTCGTCCAGACTTGAAGGTCAAGTGGTGGCAACTCGGCCTCCCTCTCCCGTAAACTGCGACTAGTGTTTCGCAGACGGGGCTCCCGATCCAAATTTAGAAACGCTGGAGTCACTCGGTTGGTAATATGAAGTGCCGTGTTGTAGGCAAATCGGAACTCATTGAGATGGAGGTCCCAATTTCTATGATCTTGGTCAATGAATGATCTGATCATAGTTTTGAGAACTCTATTGGTTCTCTCCACAGGATTAGCCTGAGGATGATAAAGTGGTGTGAACGAGCGGTGGATACCGAACTGCACAGCAAGGTCGTTCACCGCGTTATTATTAAATTCGGTGCCACTGTCTGAGTGGAGCACCTTAGGTGTTCCCCACCTAGTCACAATTAGTTCAAGGAAAGGTTTATTAATGCTTTCCGCATTGGCCTTTTTCAAGGGTGCCAACTCGATCCATTTCGAGAATAAGTCCTGGAATACTAGTAGGTATTCATATCCCTGTTTACTACGAGGGAAAGGACCCATGACGTCGGTTGCCACGACTGTCCATGGCTCCTGGACTATTCGCTGGGTCATAAGCCCACGCGATTGGGCTTGCTCAGGTTTGTTGAGCTGGCATGTCTCGCAATTTCTAATGAAAGACGTGATGCCTTTCAAAATGCCAGGCCAATAATAACGAATGGCAGCACGATAGTAGGTCTTCTCCCTACCTACATGGCCGGCTTCAGGCGTGCAATGCACTTCATGCGCCAGGTCTGACTGGAGATTCTTAGGAACCACCAGTTTCCAAGCATCATCATCGTCAATGATGTCCTCCAACAGCGGATTTTTCCGGTACTTAAGAAGCTCTCCGTTGACCACCTTCCAACCATGGTACTTACCGGGTGACTTCAACACAGCCTCACGCTGCCTGGCATACCACTCGTTCTCGACAGGCATCATGGCCACAATATGGTCGATTTCTCCATCCACGAATACGCGGGAAAGTGCATACGGCATTTGGAGCATCGATCCCTTCCGATGAAAAATTACGAAACTATATTCTAGGAGATCCAACGCCCAGCGCGCCAATCTGCCTGTCGGGTTTTTGAGGTTGTATAGCCATAGGAGGCTACTGTGGTCAGCCACCACTGAAAAGTGGTATCCTTAGAGATAGTACCGAAGCTTTCTTATGGCCCATACTACGGCCAGACACTCTTTCTCGGCAGTCGAGTAGTTCCGTTCCGCTTTGGACATCACTCGATTGGCGTATGCGATCACACGCTCGTGCTCGTCTTGAATTTGGGTGATTACCACACCTTAACCAAGATCGCTTGCGTCCGTTTGGACGCAGAATGGTAGATTGAAGTGGGGGTACGCCAATGTGGCCCCTATGAAACGTCTGACTTCTTTGACATTTCTGGGTCGAGGATATTCAAGTATGGGACGGACTTTATCATCGTCCTCTAGCAACCCATCTTTGTTCACCTTGAATCCCAGAAACTTTACTTCCGTTTGACAGAATTTACACTTGTCTGGGCTGAGCGTCAGCCCGGCTTCATTTAAGCGGCTAATGGTCCACTCCAACCAGTACAAGTGCTCGTCAAAGGTTTCAGCGACGATGAGATATAGAAATACGTGTGGTCTCATTTCCGGGGTGATGACCTTGTCCATCAACCCTTGAAAGTTTGCTTATGCACCTGTGAGACCAAACGGCATACGTTTGAATTGGTACAACCCTTTTCCGGGGATAATAAAAGCCGTGATTGGCTTCCTATCTTCACTTAGAGGGATCTGGTGGTAAGACGGTAATTAGCGTCCGGCTTACGGGCCATTACCACCGGGCTGCACCATTTACTACTTGAAGCCTCAATCAAATCCTGATCAATTAATATATTCGCTTCTGCGATTAACGCGTCACACACTTTAGGTGAAATGCGATGATTCCTCTGGCGAATAGGAGGATTCCCGAGCGTATCGATCACGTGCTCGAAAAATTTTGCGGCGGGTAACTTATCGGGTTTCGGTTTTTATTATACCCTTCAAAAACTGTTCTAACCCCACTTTCTCCACCTCATCCAGCAATGCAATGCCTTTACAAGTGTCGATCTCATTCTCGCCCACGGTACCAAACGCAAATTTTATTATTGGCTCGTCAGCCGGCCACAATGACAGCTTCAATGGTACAGTTAGCCATCATGACAGAGCCTGCCATCGAGTAATCAATCTTATAACCACCGGAACCGAATATCTGCAAACCCAATGACCCTAAATAAGTTCTAGATGAACCCGTGTCTACCAAGGAATAGATTTCAGTACCCCCTATCGCTATACTGACGTAGGGTCTCGAGTTGGTACCAATCCCTGATAGACGATCAGGTGTTGATTCAGAAGAGTTGTTAATGATCTGCCCCTTCGTCCCCTGAACATCTGAGAGTTTGGTAAGCCCAGCACTCAAAGATGGGTATGATTTGGAACGAGAGAGCGATCTTGAAAAACGAGTGGGAACATGAGTTCCTCAATTCAATTGAGCGACTGAGGGTGGGGAGGTCTCCCTCCCCGCTTCATGAGTTGAAGCGAAGTAATTGAATGTCAAATCAGGCTGAGTTTCAGAAGACAATTTCTGAGTCAATTCTGGTTTAGTTTTAAAAATGAGTTCTGAGTCAATTTAGGTTTAGTTTCAGAAGATGATTTCTGAGTCAATTTAGGTTTAGTTTCAAAAGATGATTTCTGAGTCAATTTAGGTTTAGTTTCAGAAGACAATTTCTGAGTCAATTCAGGTTTAGTTTCAAAAATGAGTTCTGAGTCAATTTAGGTTTAGTTTCAGAAGATGATTTCTGAGTCAATTTAGGTTTAGTTTCAGAAGATGATTTCTGAGTCAACTTAGGTTCAATAGTCGAATTTGAAGAGGTTGAGTCAGGCATATTACTAATAGTAGAAATTAGGGTCTGCCTTGGAATAAGAGGAGTGGCGTCGACCCTCAGACGGCCCTCCTTTATTTGTTTCCCTCACAATGCGCAGAATTACAAGTCTGTCTAACTTGGCCGTGCTTACCACAATTATGGCAAAACTTGGCCCATCGAGTTTCAAAGGTTCTCCAACCGTGATCAGCTCAACCGCAATTGAAAGAGGGTGGTTCGGTTTTTGATTGGACCCTCTTTCTCAGATATGCACTCCGTCTTGTGAAGTCCTGCTTGGTTAAGGCCTGCACCAAGCCCTTCACACTATGAGTTTCGCCCTTATTTGTGTTGGCACTGGGTTTATTATTATTGAATCTGGCTGAGCTACCATTTCCAGAATTAGGTTTATCATATGAGCAGGTCTGGGTGACCAGCTTATCCACCAGCTTCACCAACGCACTCACTAAGGATTCCAGAGAGGAATTGGCACCGCTCGATGTATTGCCACTAGTAATCTTACCAGCTCCGCGAGAAGGATTAGTGTTTTTGGCAGAAGCTAATTCAGAGAAGATTGAATCTTCCGGGCTAGGAGGTAATAGCTCTCCTTTATCTAAATTCGCCGTTCTTTCCACTTCTACCGCAAGTAGCGTTAATTGATTATAGTCGGAAAACTCGAAGCGGCGAATAGATGTTTGAAGATCAGCAGTCCTTTCATCGCGACCCTGATAACGAGTGCCGACTTGTTCCTCAAGACACCATTGATAGTTGATGTCTCCGTACATCATGAGAAATGTCGTTTTGAAATGCTGCTATGTAGGCCAGGCATGACAATTATAACGGAACCCTTGTAGGGGTAATTTATTCAAAATGAATGGAATCCCTATTAATAACTCCTTTTCAGTAAGGCCTGAAACCGAACGCCCCTCTTCAACCCTGGTCAAAAAGTTTTCGGCACTTGTTTCATTGTCCCCACAGAGAGCGATTCCCCATCTTTTGACAATTGTGTCCACCGCTTTATTGTGGGATCTAGCGTGGGAATATTGAATTTGAGGGGTTCGTCCCCCTCCCGCCTGAGTAGGTTGAGCAAATGTGGACGAAGATTGCGGTATAATGGGGCAAGGCATCACAATCGTGGCCTGCTGAAAGGTGGGGCTGAACCTCGGTGGGCCAGTTGCAAATGGTGTAGACGCCGCAAAATTTGCCCCTAGGCCAAGCGATGCCCCTGCCAACACGAAGACTGAACTATTGGCCGGAGGAAAATGATTATACACAGTACCCGTCTGAATGTGTTCCTGAGCTGACTGAGTTTGTATATGGTCTTGTTAGGACGATGACGTTAGCGGATTATTTTCCTCATCCCCTATACGGAGTGGTGCGTGTGGGGTTAACCCCTTGAAAACGCGCGAGAGGATTCGTGGACAACCGTGAAACGGCTCCATTTTGAGTATCTAATGGGTGCGACGCAATGCCAACTCCTACCGACACCATTTTTCGTGATATTGCTTGCACGGTAATTGTATCATGGAGACCAGGGACGTATCCGGGAGCGCGGCCACCACTTATTTCTATATTTTTCGGTGACAGGTACGGGGTCGGGGTAATTACTGGCCTCGTATAACGAAATACGGAGGAGGTACTAGTGAGCGAAGTATGGACACCAGTTGCCTCAGAATGTGAAGGCATAAAAGGTGTTTCAAGGGGCCTATTAGTTAATTGTCCCCCGATACTATAAACGGGAGATTCGAATAATCTCCGGGCAGCGATGGGGCTCTTCCCGTGCGAAGCAACACTCGGCCGACTATCTCGTTGATAACCCCCTGTAACTCGACTGAACGATACGCGTCACCCATGTCTATTTCCGGTTCGTATTCCGAGGTTTAGGGCATTTCCGCTACCGAAACTGTCCGTCTCAGGCACTGTATGGCCCGGGCCCGTAGAACTTCTAAGGATTCCGATAGGTCAAGCTATCCCAAACAAAAAATTTCAAAATTTCAAAGCACCAAGAAAAAAAATCAAAGTTTCAAATTACAATCAAAACAAAATTCGAAGTTTCAAGGTACAATAACAAAGAAAAATATATTCAGAGTATATTCGAATCAATCAAGGTAAACATAATTAACAATCCTTCATTTTATCATGCACATCAAACAGAGTAAATTCAATTAAATTTGAAATTATCCTCGCGGAATACGCAAATCCAGGTAAATATAATTGTTGAAGCCTGAGGTGAATCTGGCTTTATTATTAGATCCCCACTATCGTCGCTATTCGATCGTTGGATTGGTTACTCGAAATTCCATTGAGGTTATGTTCGGTTTATTGCAAAGCAACTTCAGTTTTGTCTTTATATCCTTGCTGCATCAAAAAGGATAAACAAACCATTTTTAACTGATCAATAACCATCATTATTTTATTAGGGGATTGTTATTCGAGGTTGTATTAAGGTTATGTCAAGGTTGCCTCAGTACAACACCAGCCTCCTTTGTCCGTTTATCCTTGATACTTCAAAAAGGATAAATGAACAAGTTCTAGCAGATTTGCCTTTTCATTGAAGGTGATTGTGAAGTTGAAAGTTTCGAGGAATTCCGTTCCCAACACACAGCTGTCACTAAAATTTTCCAGAACCAAGAATTCCAACAGTGCCGTTCGATTGGCCACTGTGACCGACAAGCAAGAACGCCCAAAACCGGAATCTGATTTAATGATACGTCCGAAATGTGAGCTATGTCCGATTGTTCAATCTGCAATGGATAGTTGGCATTTTGCAATACCTGCTGACCAATTAAATTTCGATGACTAACTGTATCAATAACAGAATGAACAAAAGTTCCAAAAAGGTGGACTGGAAATGATATAATTATTGATTACTGATTTTCATCTTCAAAAGTCATTTATTTAATTCCAATTTTTGCATTTACAATAGTTTTTCAATTGTTTTCACCAATTAATAAAATAAACTTTCCTTCGTTTTTATAAACAAGAGGAAAGTTCATTTATTTTGATTCAAACCAAACTAAAAGTTTGATTTTAACTCTATTTTAGTTGGATTTTCTTTTCATTATAATTTAGTTTGATTTCACAATTTTCATTTAATCTCAAAATTGATTAAATTAATTTTGTTTTTGAATGGTGAAAGTCAATTGGTCAGTGTTTATCAACACCACACTCGTTCTTCAATTCAGAATGACGTGTGGTGACTCAGTCTCTGTTATCACCAGTCACGTCAAACTTCAAAACAATATTAATGATTGGAACTTTATTTGTTGCGTTTTATTTCATACCCCACGTTGAGCGCCATTTATATACTGACTTTTTAGCCAATTATTTGATTTTCCATAATTTCACTCTATTTTTAATTTAATGTGGACTCAGAATGAGTCCATGAATTGCCTGAAGGGTGCCATATAGTTTTCCTACCTTCAAACTATCAAAACGCAAAATGTCCTTTAATGCTCTTTGAAACTTTAATAGTATTTCAATTTCATTTATCGCTAGCTTGCCCGATAGCTCCAGTAGAGTGGGCCGGTAAGGACTAACACACAGGGTTGAAATAAAGTTTAATTCACACAATTTCATTTTCACTTTAGATATAATTAAATCGTTTCGCCTTCGCTTCAAATAATTAAATATAAAGAATTACAATAAGTGGGCCTTCATCCCACTCAACCACAGTTATTTTCTAGAAACTCCGAGCTCTCTCTCCGTTTGCCGAGAATCGCCATTTTGACAACGACACATTTTCTTTAGATAGAGTGGTCCGAGTGACCACATGACAGTTTCGGATATCAATTATTTTTTTGTTTTTGCTGAAAACTCAGACTTACACCGCACGTAGGGGGGTCCATGATGACCCAGAAACTACATCAACAATTTCAACTTTTATAATCGCGAGCGCAAGTCGAAAAGAGAATGACCTTGCACGAGGTCAGCAACTAACAAATTTCAACGGTGTGTGACTACCAGTTCGGCACAGGACGTTAAAATGAAAGAAGTTATTTTTATTGACCGAGAGAAATAAACTGGAACCTACCTGGCAGCAACCGCCCTCCTCTGGATCGTCCTCTCATTATTCCTCTCTTTTTTTCGTTGTTAAGTTTAATTGGTTAAGATTAGTCTCTCTCGTTGCCACGATGTACCGTGAGATGGCTGGTCACAGGAAACGACAAAATCACATAGACAGGCCGGCGAAACCCTCGTGTGTCTTGAGGACATGAAGCGACCCAAGGACAACAGCTTCCTCCATCCAACTCGCAAGTGCCTTGGCATATTTTTTGCACGCGGGTATGGCTTCAAGGTTACGAGCCAGTGATAGTTTCGCACCTCCGAGAGCACCTTTCACAGGACAATTACTTGTACCGAATATTTTGGGTACAGTCTTTGCAGCTCCCGTTTAAGGCCTTAATACCTCTCCTATTTTTCTTTCTCATTGGCAGTGATGTTGTATTCGGATAGGGCCGAGAATTCGATCACGAATATAGTTCCTTTCTCGAACTCTTGGAGAACAATGTCAGGCCTCAAGTGTGTAACGGAGACTGCTGTCCGAAAATCGCAGCTCCAGAAAATTTGGCACTTCTCGTTTTGGACAATTGACTCTACCTCCTTTGAAGCGTCCGGTAGGGCAGGGTCGCGGCCAACACCGTAAGAGCGACAAAGATGGTAATAAAGCACTCTCACGGCCGCATTATGTCTGTAGATGTACGTCGTTCCTGCGTGGGTGGGACACCCCGATAGTATGTGTTCCAGGTACTCGCCGTGTGCATGACACGCTCTACACCTATCGCTGGGAACTTATTGACATAAAATGCGGTCACGGTATGCTAAGGTGGAAATGACACCGTTCTGGCATGCGACAATAAAACCCTCTGTACCTGAATTAAGCCCTGATGATCTGAGGAAAGAAAAAGTTTGCTCCTATGACAAGGACTGTTTTTCTACATTCCTGTGAAAATTTCCGAGCATTTTCTTTTCGAGTAGCTCTTGATGGAATTTTTTAACTTCTGCTTTCTTCACCTGACCATTTTTAGGAGAGGATCTCTGCCATTGGCTACGATATAAGCTGTACTTAGAAAAATTCGGTTATGAGGACACTGGAGATTCAGAAGTCCGCGTCCGCCTTGACGGCGTGAAATGTGTAATCGCGGAAACGACGAATTGATATGCAAGCTTTTATGCATATGGATGATCTTACGTGTGGTGACATCAAGGGCCTTAAGTTCGTTCTTCGTCGATTGAACCACTCCAAAACTTCATGAACATGGATTACACAGCTCCACAAAAAAAAAAGTTATCTACCCCAGAAACCAGAATAGGCTTCCCCTACGTTTTTGGGGTCGCTGAATCCGAATCCGTAGTTCGTTTGGCCCCATCACGTCAGCTTTCGTCCCTAACCTCAAAAAACATGAAAATCGCTGTTTTCAGGTGAAACATGATTCGTACCTATGGAAAGTGGTCATATCCTATGTTTTCGATGTCGCTGAGTACGAATCCGGAGTCATTGTGGTTCTATGACGTCACGCTTCGTCCCTAACCTCAAAAAAGATGGTGAATTGGTAATTTTATGTAAAACATGTA
>CAKNWW010260355.1:0-10530 GCA_932074435.1 Andricus kollari | reverse complement strand
TGATGGGGGTTCTACAAAATCCTTACTGATGCTTACTGAATACTTGCAGGACCCCTCGTCACATTGAGAATTTGTACGTTTTCTCGCCATATTGAAAAGAGTGAATTTACTGACGTTTGTAAAATTAGAATCTTTAAAATTTCAGCTTCTAAATGTATAATTTTACAGACCTGCTCGGGATAAGTACATAATCCAAAAATAAACAATAAATATTTTCATTGTAAAAACCTCATATTCAGAGTGAGTAAATTTCTTTACAGCAATCAGAGAGGTAAATTTACAACATTTTTTACAGTCTGTCATTTTCGTTATTGTTGTTGAGAAACTAAAAATAATGGAATGTTATTAACGTTCATTCTGAAGAAATTTCAGGTTTGACATATTTAACTGTTTCAACAACAAAAAAGGCATAATTGCGCCATAGTTATTGTATGATTCTATTTTTTGTTATTTCTTTGTGTTGGAAACCAGAACTTTTTTACTGTGCTCAAATGATTCTATAAATTTGAGAATTTTCCCCCACCTAAACGTGCGTATCTATAATATGTATAGTACGTGTCAGTACGTTTTATGCGGGCGAGATATGCGACTCGCCCGGCTTGCGTGTGTACGTGTATATTTTAGTATAATACATTCGTTACGCTGGGATTCACGACAATTTGCACGAGTAAAATATAACGCATTACATAGTCGTATTAGATATTTCGATATACATTATAAAGGAATGATTCGTTAAATATTTCTCCACACATATTCCGCTCATTTCATTCGTTTTCGAACAGGAGCTACGAAACTTTCGTTCTACGCGGTAGTTAGGCCTTGCATACATTCGTGTACTGAGATCCAATCTTAAATACGATTCAACGACAAATCCGCTAGTCGATGGAAAGTAGAAAGGGAGTAGTCCATAACTTCAACGTGAAACGAGTATTTTGGAATCGCTACGTAGGGTCGCATCCCCCTTTCTCTTTCCTCTTTGGAAGGATGTACAATTGTCCAACAAACGAAATGGTACCGCGTTTGCACTGAACCTATGCGACTTATTTACTTGTCGAGTCGCACTTGAGCCAAAATACACACAAGTCCCCGTCTAAAAATATATATGCTTCTTTAATATATATATATATTTTTTTTTTTATATATTTGTATTTGTATTTATATGTGTACGATCTTCCCGTCCATTTTACTTATTCCCCGTTTACACGTATCTAACAACAATCTAAGGTTTCTACGTCGGCGCCGTTATCGTCACAGCGCGCGTCGCATTTAAAACTAGACAATACGCCGATAGCGAAAATAAACGTTCAGAATTTTTTTGAAACTAGTACCATACAGCTAGGAGTCGTATCGATATGGCGATCGATCTGAGGTACGTACGCGCTGATCATCGTCAGTTATAAATAGATATTGAATCGCGTTAATTCCCGATCAATAGCAAAATATGCATTTTCGTTATTTCCTCTATATGTGTCACGTTTAAAAATAGATTTAACATTTTCCCTATTGTTATTAGTCGAAGTTGTGTGATTCAACGTACGAAGCACCGTGAAAGGATCGCACTTCGGGAGCAATTGCGCGAACTAGCGATTTAATCCTACAAATTTTTCCCTACGGCTGAAGCTCTGCACCGATACCGTCAACAAATTTATCTAATCTCCATCCGTCCCTAATTTACTACAACATTGCACCCCCCATTCGACTATGAAACCCCTCTTTCTCTGCAGTACCGTCGCGACCACTCTACATCACCGGAAAACACAGGGACTATGGATATTGCGACTCGTCGGACTCGCGCGCCGTCCGATTGTTACAACTTGCCACATTTGGTGATCAAAATTGTTTTGGTGGGCTTCCCAGTCTGATCACCAAACGTAGATATCTTCTCAACCAAATCCAGACCTTCCACCACATGACCGAAGATTGCGGTAAAACCTCGCATTTCCTGTAATATTATGCGAAACTGAGACCCTACCATGCCGAGGTTATCGTGTCGCTTTTGCGTTCTTCTCATTCCGACAGCACCTCGCACAGATGGGAATTTCGTATCATCTGGCATGAAATACCCATCCTCAAATATGCTCCTACCACCGCGACCGTTGTTCAGCTCAAAATCACCGGTAATCACCGACTCACCCTCCCAGCACTGGAATATCGTGCAGCCCTTGTAACCAACTCCGATCTCCCCTGTGGCAAGCACGCTGAAATTTTTTGCCATCTTTGGCGCTGCGTCCGGTCTCACCTCAATCACGATCCGGCCATGGGGCGATCCGTTCACCTCTATGTTAAAGAAATACATTGGGTAAGGGTTGGAGGGACCACGGAGGGTAATGTTACTGGACGGTTGCTGCGGAGAGTGGACTGTTACTAGAGGACCGCTGCTAGTACCTGCATCTGGTATAAAAGTAGATTGTTGCTGGGAATGAATCATTGGGTTTGGTGGTGCAGGTGGAACCGATTTCACTGATGGCGAACCTGGCGGAATGAGAAGTTGTTGCTGTTGTTGCGGAGGTGGTCCTCCTTGGTGAACATGAACGGAACCAGGTGGAACTTGCGGACCAACCATGTTTGAGTGATAGTCGATCGATCCATTCTGCAAGTGCTGCTTGCTTACGACATGCCTGGAATACAGTTGGGACATGCAGTAATTTGCAAGAAATAAAATAGGATTTTGTGAAGCCGGAATTCGGCCTCCGTTTCCGTGCGTTTGAGGAATCACTGATTCGCCCGAGTGGATCCCAGCTAGTGCTTGTTTTAGTAACGCGAAGTCGAAAATTACCCCAGAATTGCCAATCAAGTCGTCTAGTTGACATTGCAGGATCATCTCTTGGTACTTAGCTTGTAGCCTCTGCTTCTCGATAATCAGCTGAGCGTGCAAGTTGTAGACGTCGTTTGGGCTCTCTATCATTTGCAAACTGGCCTTCGCTTTCCCCAACGTCTCTCGCGCGTCCGTTATCTCGGGAAAGTGAGTCCAGCCGTTTTGTAAATCGGTTTCCACGTGTGTTTTTAGTGTTACACAAGCCTCCAACACTTTTATCAAGAACTCTCGCTGCTGCATCGCCAGTCTTTGAATTTCCGATGATAGCTTTCCCATTGCAACTAACTCCAACTGAACCTATTAAGAGGGAGGTTTTGTTTATTAAAATGATAGAACACGCATACTTCATATTCTGCTTTGAATCAAAAACTAAAAGCGAAAATTATTGAGAACTTACATCGGATATAAGTTGTTCTTTGGCATCAGTCTGTGATTTAATCTGGTGGCCTGGGTGTTCTTGTGGTGTCGCGCAAGCACGACAGAGGGCCGCACAACAAGTTCCGCACCATAATGCTAGTGGCATTCCATGTGTGTGACAGTTTTCACTCTGAAATAATTATCATTGCATTATAAATATTATGCTTTGTATAGAAATAAACTGCAACTAATGCATTGTTTTGTTGGATTGTCGATCAGCCGTCATTTGGTGAAAAATGAAAAATTACGTGATAATTTCAGGGGGGAGGAATTTCTGAGCAATCTGGCTAGCTGTTCTAGTCAATTTTATGATTAAAATTGATTTTAAGTTACTTTTTGTTTCAAAATTAATTAAAGCTAAGAATTTCAAGTTCAAAGTATCAAATCTTACGCAACAACAAGAACGATTGAGAAAACAGATAATCAGAATTTTGCGAAAACTTTGCTGTCAGAATTCTACGTTTAAAATTCGATCAAGTTATTTTTCATTGAAGTGATAAGAATGAATTTTTAAATTAATCTGTTTTCAAATCACTTTGTGTTCTGCCGAATGAAAGTATAGCTGACCTTACAATATAATCCTATTACTTTGGAAACCTTTTTCTGTACGGCTTCACACTTATGCCATGCTTTCTTTACTCTGCATGTAGCAGCCTTAAAGTTTGATTAAAAAATTAACACCCTTATTTATAGTCGGCGGTCCTATTGCTAAAAGTTTGTAAGTACAGGCTGAACTTATTTGAACTCCCGTTTAAGGGATTGTGATGTTTTTATAAATAATTGCATGAATCAGTCTTTTTTGGCTTTCATGATTTATTTGCAGAATATCATACCTTTCTTTCCTTCTCAATGTTTTTTACGGAAGTGTTGTTCGTGTTTATCTTGAGATGTGAAAAATTATTAGCTAGTGCAAGGAGGGCAGAATGTGTCGGTAAGGCATCAGGTCCTTGATCACCGAGTTCTGTCCTCTTCCAACAGTGAGCACAAAACAATTCGCGGCCTTTTATGAAATTGTTTTCTATGCATCGCAAACAGAAGAAGTGCTTGCAGCTAAGGTACTTTGGACACTGCTCAGAGTCGTTGTACTTTTGTTTGCAATAACTGCACAGTGTCAACTCCTCCAAATCCGTTAAAACGCTCGGATCCAGCATCTGTAAGCAAGATGAAAAGTCATGTCGAATGTAAATGTAGGGGAAAAAATCTGGAAAATCTATTCAAAATTTAATGGCTTATTATGGAACACTAAGGGGCTGAACCAAGTTTAAATGAAAGTTTAAAAAAATGGGATTTCTTGACTGTTTATGATAATATGGCATCCCACGAACATTTCAAGATGAAAATGAAAATAATCGGTCGGTCACTTTTTGAAAAAAAGAAGATTTTTGTATCTAATTACTATGAAATTAAGAAATTTTTATAATATTAAATGGTAAATATTGGATAAAAACATTTTAAAATGAAAATAAAAACAATCAGAGAAGTGGGTTTTTTTAAAAAGAAGATTTTTGCACTTAATTAAAATAAAACTATTCTGCACATCTAAATAAAAATTATTATTTGCATATTTTTGATACCATAATAGCATTTTATTTATTGAATATAAATATCAACGAAGAATAGTTTGTTTATAGGCATTTAAAAAGTATATAACTTTTAATTGTTATACCTAACGTTTAACTGTGAGTCGCAATACAATTTTACACTCTGATGATACTAATTTGCATCTAAAATATTCTTAAACATTCAATTTTAAACATTCAACATTAAACATTCAATAACAAGAATCTACTTAAAAAAATTTTACCCAGTATTTACCATATGATGTTATCATAATTTCTTAGTAATTAAATAAAAAAATACTTTTTTTTTAAACGCGCCTATAATTATTTTTATTTTGAAATATTCGCGGGGTAACAGATAAAGTCATTCAATAAAAAAATGCTAACCAATATTTACCATATATTCTTATAAAAATTTCCTTACTTCTTAGTAATTAAATACAAAAACCGACTTGTTCAGGAAGCGCCCGTCCGACTATTTTCGCTAATTTAAAATATTCGTGGGATGCCATATTACCATAAACAATAAAAAAAAAAAATAATTTACTTGATTCCAGATCAGGGTGTCTACCCTACCTGGAAAACCTGCAGTTGTCAGGAAATTTTTATATACCTGGACAAACCTGGAAATATTAGTGAATTTTTTTTAAATTGCCATATAAAATTGAATAACAATGATTATTCATTTGCAAAAGTAGCTTTATGTTATTGTATTTTACTATTTTGTTGAAAATTTTTTGTTTGTTTATAATAAATTTTTTTAACTGAAAATTTTCAAATTATTGAAATCTATTAAAAATTTCTCGGAATCTTTAAAAATACCCTGAAATATTTCAAAAGAATTCAAGACAATTCAGAAATAGGTATAGACCTGAATTGAATAGTGATTAACCCATGAGTTAAGTTATTGAAAGAAAAGTGACTACCCTCACAACAAAATGATATCCTTGGCATATCCCTAGGATATCTCGGCAGGATATGTGATATCCTGAAAAATGTCCCAAAAATCTCCCGGGATATCCGTGGCATATTTCAGGGATATCGAGATTTCCGCTCCGGAGGATATCGTGACAGGATATCCTGACGATATCCTATACGGAATGTCCACAGGATATCCCAATACTATAGTAAAATGTCCCACCAATTTCCCAATATTATAATAAAAAATCCTGCTTATATTCTAATATATTACTAGTGGATTTCCATTCAAGAGATAAAAATGAATATATATATGACACCGATTTTATTGCTTTTAAGAAATTTTTAATGTATATTTTACATGTATGTAAGAGATATATGCACTATTGAAAAGCAAACCTTCCATCCACTGTTCAGCGATGACTATTTCTGTTTTAACTAATTTCTTTTATTTTTCATTTTATTGAATAAAAATTTTTGTTGATTACTTTTGTTACTAATGATTTGATTTCCATTGTAAACCCGATTAAACTCGTTAAACTGTACATTTATAAATTTTGTGCACTTTTGAGGTTAAGTTGATTGTAATGTAGAAAAAGTCGAAACTTCTGATCTTTTTAAACCTTCAGCTTGCAATTTGCATGCATGAATTCATTGAAATTGATATACTAATGTAAAATTTGTTTAGCTTTTTCATGATTTTGCGAAATTATTCTTTAGTTTTATGTTTAACTATTATACTACGTTGTACGTTTTACTTAAATCTACACATATGCATATATATAAAAGCATAATAAATATACATATACCTATACAATATTATCTGCATTTAAACATGGAATAAACTAATCAAAATTGTGACACTTGAAATAATTTTGCAAATATATTAAAACGACCTATTTGGTCAACAACAAGTCACAAGTGTTGAAAAAGACAAGACTGAAAACTTATGAAGTCGGCTCTACCTATCTTCGATTCTTATTTGTATAGCTCCGGGAAAATATTTTTTGTGAAATAATTATGCGAGTTTGTTTATTTAAAGCACATTGAGTATAAATTATTTGCAAAGGGTAAATACGTCAATTTCCAGGATTAAAAAAATTATATAATTAGGATATCTTAGGGACATCCTTGGCATATCCTGCATTTTAACTATGGGACATCGTAAGAATATTCTAGGATGTCCCGAATGATGGAATTTGAGATATCCCGGACTACAAAAATTGGGACATTAATGGGATATCCTCAGCATATTCTGAGATATCTTTGGGACATTCCAAGGATATCGAGATTTCCGCCCCGTAGGATATCATTCGTGATGTCCCTGGGATCTCCTGGGATATGCCTGAGATATCGTGGGAGCTAAATGGGATATCCCACCGATACCAATTGCTGTGAGGGTAATGTGCTCTTTTTATTTAAAAAAGTGAGTTGAAAAAAAAGTGACTAATAATGACTATGTAGCAGCCCTGATTATTTTTTAAAGTTGCATTAACGCTGCAAATAGGGTACCATAGGGACCAAATCTTAAAAATAGGGTACTTTAGGGACCTTAACTGAATATAGGGTACAATAGGGGATATAGGGACCGGGCTGTGAGGCCTGAATATTCCATAATTTTAGTTGAAAATTCATCTCTTCGGTCGAATATCAATTTTTCAACTTAAAATTTAACTATTTAATTTTTGGTTGACAATTTTGTGTTAAATTGAAAAATCATGTATTTTGTTGAAAATTCATCTTTTTTGTTTAAAATTCAACTATTCCTGTTTATATTGTACTATTTATAACACATTACATATAAATATAAATGTAGCTATAACCTTTTTATTAATAAGTAAAAGTTTTCTATCTCAATTATATTATTAAAATCAAAACCATGTGACATTTTTGAACAATTTTACATTTATAAGAAAATATACGCACTATGTATCTAACACAAATTAAGAAAGTCAATACAAATTTTATAATGATCAAAACTTTCCTTTTCATTAAATTCAATCTTTTTTTTTGTTAACACTTTGCAGCATGGTACAATACATGTATGGAACCTTTTTGACCTCAGTTTTTAAATATTTTCCACACAGTTTTTAATAAATTACAAGAACAAAAACCAAGTTAAAAGTCCTGTAGAACTTCATTTGACATTGAGAAACCTTGAAAACCTTTTTTTTTAACGGAATGGATTTTATAAACAAACAAAATGAAAAAATACAGCGTTTTTACACAGTGAACGTAACTGTGTCTAATCAACAAAGTAAATTAGCTGAAAATAACGTCTACAGGAGGTTTTTGGGTCGCTGATTACGAATCTGAAGTAAAAATTCCAAATTTCAAAAAGACGAATACAATATAGCGGACATAAAATTAAAAAATTAGTCCCGTGTCTTTAAAATGGGGTTTCTGGCGTTTTTTGTGTCGCTGATTAAGAATCTGAAGAAAATTCCAAAATGGATCCTCACGGGTTTTTTGGATCGCTGATTATGAATTTGAAGTCAAATTTTGGAAATTTTAAAAGTTCAGAATGGCGAATTTAATATGGCGGGACATTTTTTTTGAAAATAAGTCCCGTGGTTTCTAAATTGGTTTCCGGGTTTTTTTTTATCGCTGATAACGAATCTGAAGTCAAAGTTACACAATTAAAAATGATGGACAACAAATTAAAAATTGGTCCCGTGGCTTAATAGTGGGCCCTTATGGGTTTTTTGGGAGGCTGATTACATATCTGAAGTCGAATTTCCAAAATTCAATATGACAGATTCGTAATCGGCGACCCACAAAAGCCCCGAGAACTCATTTTAAAGCAACGGAGCATATTTTTACATTGTTTGTCCGTCATTTTGAAAATTTCCAAAATTTGACTCAAAATCGTAATTAGCGACCCCAAGTACCTTCCGTGCATTAAGTTTCAACCAATTCGTATGTAAGGAAAAATGTATGCTTCAAAGGATTAACTTTGCCCCGGCAAAATATTTTTCCATAATTTTTACTGTGATCGAACATGTAACCGGTAATTTGTCAGAACCATCAATATTTTTTTTGCATCTCTTCCTTTCACTGTTTTATTTCGGTTTTTTTATGTGTAAACATCTTAGACAGTGATATGGATCTTTGTGCAATCTTTGTGAAATCATTTTAGTTTAAGTTAAGATAAGCGTTGAAATCTTTTCAAATGTTTGTGAAATCTTTTTACTATAAGTTAATGTTTATCGAAGATGTTTACACATAAATATGTATTACGATGCATGTACTGATTATTTTTATTGCCTTTTTCATCAGTTTGCACCTTTCGTTTTTCATTTTCATTTACTGAATTATTATTACTGAATTCGAAAGATGATTTGTTATATCATTTACTATATCTTTCTCTAAAAATTGGTACAAAAATTCCGGAAATTATGGCACAATTTTCATAATCAAAAGATGTATACCAAAGCAGGTGGAAGCATAGGTGTTAATACTCGCCGTAAATTTAGATTGGTTTTCCAAAGTTGGATGCAAATGTTTCGATTTGCAAAAATATTTAATCTGTAACGTGAAAAGACACCCATGCGAAGCCATGCCCAAATAAAAGTTATTAAAGTAAAAATAAATTTCATGGTATATAATTCTTTCTTTCCGAATAAAATAATTATTCGCGCGATCAGGTGCAAGAAATGATTAATTGTGTTTAGTATTATTTAATTTTTTAATTAATCGATGATGCTAATACATTTATGAATATCTTGTAATATAATTTGTCAAAGCTTTCGAAATTAAATATATTAATTGAATCTCTAGAACTTGAAAACAAAACATTACTTATAATAACTTCACGAAACTGTATACATATGCCCAGTCCATTGTTTAAAAAATGCGAAATATTTGAATGGCTTCGTACCTGGAATTGTCAGTGAATTTCTTTTGCAGAATGCCCTGCATATCATTCTTTCCAGATTCAGTATTTTGAGATAAAAAATAAAAACTGCAGACTGCAATTTTAATCCTTCAATTAATTGCAAAGTCAATTCAAATAATTATTCAACTTTGAATTATACTTAAATTATTACAGATAAGTTTACTGTTCACTTTATTTTTTTCTGTTTGCCCTTTTTACTTTTTTCCACATTCGTTGCAAGTGCAAATACTTTCCCATTTTTTAATTTCAAAAGGTCTTGAAATTAATTACATATTTCAATTGGAAGTCCCGAATTTAAAATTAAACACTTTGCTAACTTATGATTAAATTACTTGGGAAACCATTTACCGACTCCTGGCACATAACACATATTTTGTCAATTAATTTAACAATTGACCTTTTAAACAAAAATGAAGATACCTCTAAAGTTTTAATTTGGAGATATAGTGTAACTCTTTCATCAAGTGAAAAAAGATGTCATTCTCATATTTCAAAAACCTTTTGATACCAGGAATCAGAATGCAATCGCTAGAAACAATTCCAGGGATGCCAGCGGTTCAGTCGTTCAAATTTAGGGAAAAAAGGGGATTTTTTGGGGGAAAAAGGGGATTTTTTAAAGTGTAAGGGGAGTGAAAATACCTTAATAAATACTAGATTTTTATGACAATTGGTATTTTATTATTAGGAACTATTGATACGTCATTTCCGCATATCAGTATCTCTTAAAAAAATGTAATTGCATCAAAACGACATCTTCTAATTAGCAGATAGTTTCTTTCTTTTTTTTCTAATATAGCAGACCTAATTAATTCAGACTTCTTTATCTCGATTTTTGTGGGCAATTGATCTACCTTGTTTCGCTTTTCTTTTTCTTTTTTGTACGCAACTTTTCTAAACTCATCATAAGTTCCTGAACCACAATG
>CAKNWW010260352.1:0-13833 GCA_932074435.1 Andricus kollari | reverse complement strand
TTTCTAAATAATTCTTCTTAACCACGTTGAATGAAATCAAAAATTTTTCTTTAAATTTTTGGAAAAATAACACAAGGTATGAAAAAAAGGATAAAGTTCCGAATAAGTGAACCCTTCGATTTCCTTGAAACCACGTATGCTTGATGCGCTGATTACGAAAATCATAGTGAAAATTGGGCGGCTTTTTAAGGGTAAAAACCATAAAAATTATGATTTTTTTCTTTCTCTTAGTAAATACAAAGAATTTTGAAAAATATTTCAAACAAAAGTTGTAGCTAGTATAAAAATACATCTTTTTTGTATTACAAACTTTTTGCCTAACACCATTATTTTTCGAGAAAAAGAGAACTGCGTTGGAAAAACAATAAAAACAATTTTGACTGGCTACGAAAGTTCGTTTAGTCATTCTCGTCCATTTTTTTCCTTTTTTTTCATCACTTTTTCGTAACTAGTCAGTAAATGCGTAGCCCCCCTCTCCCCCTACTTAAACCTGGAAAAGGAGACGAGCATAACTGAACGCATGTAGCCCCCCACACTTTAACTTGGAAAAGGAGGCGACCGTAACTGAACGTATTTTCGTAACTTTTCAGGATATGCGTAGCCTCCCTGTAACTGTTTTCTTGTTTTTATTGTTTTTCCAACGCAATACTTTTTTTCTCGGAAAATAATGTTTTTAGGCTTTTGTTTAAAACTTTTTTCAAACTTCTTCGTATTTACTGACATAAAGAAAAAACTCATAATTTTAATGGGTTTTTTATGGTTTTGGCCATGAAGACGTCCATGTCGCCAATTTTCACTATGATTTTCGTAATCAGCGCATCAAAATACGTAAGTATACGTGGTTTCAACAACATCGAAGGGTTCACTTATTCGGAACTGCACCCAAAATGAATAAACAATAGGTGTCCACCAAGAAAAGATCTACAAACTTGTTATTAATGATTTTTCGATAGGACGCGTAGGGTAAGCGCACCAATTCTTGGCACCTTATCCCAATTATTAGCATGTCAAAAACTTACTTTATTAAAAATTTTTATTTTTAATTTACTTTATTTTGTATAACTATTAGATTGCACTGGATAATTATATATACATTACATGTAAAAATTATAATATAATTAAATTAATTGAGGGGAAACGTACTAAAAAATGTATTATCTAATAACTACACGCAGAAAAAAGATATGTTATATTTACTTATCAAGCAATGTAACGTGTTTCTTGTAACCGTAACAGTAAAAACTGCTCTTAATGAGGGTGTGAAAATGTCAAAATCACTTAGCATTTCGTAAATGTCACAGTGAAGTTAAGGTGAATTAAAAGGTAATCCTTTAGTAAATTACACCTCTATTCCCTAGTGTTAAATACTGTAAGATATGTGAAATTCACTGAACTGAGATTACAATAGTGGTGCCGTGAACATTGCAGTGCATATTATGAATTGTAATAATATAAATTTATTGCAATGATACATTTTTCAGTGTAGCTGAAAATAAGGATTAATGCCAAATGAGGAACCAATATTAAAGTAATCATGAGAAATAAACAAAGAAATAAATATTTAAGTAATCATGAAAAATGAAATTTGTACATTATTTTGCAAAATCTTAATAAGTAGTACCAGCTTGAGATACAGAAATAAATATGATATACATTTAATATAGTAATGTTGAACATAATGTAGAATAGTTCAGATTTTGGACAAAATCGAGTGCGAAGCACGAGATACGTGATCAGAACGTGTTTGTTAAAGCTGAAGGAGCTATAACAAAAGAGAATTCACAATTACCAAATTACACTTGTTGATGGTTTGACCTTTAATTTTAAAAGGTCTGTGGATAAATGTGTAGGAAGTACAAAAGCCGAGCGTGAAGCGCGAGATCCAACAGGTGCACGACCTAGATGTGCTCAAACTTGCGAGCTCCGCGCACAGTATCAGAGTCTCCATTAAAAAATACGTAAGTTTTATTCAAAAACTTTTTTTTGATTTGCGACAGATGGTTTAGCTATGGCCGAAATTATGGTATTTCTTGAGATATTTCGATATTTCAACATAAAAAAGAACACCCTCTATGTCGTGTTTGTCAGGTTTGAGAGCCATGTACGAAAAGAAATAAAAATAATTATAAAAAAAGTTATAAATATAGATGGAAATGTACACTTTATAGACGTTAAAATATATGATTTGTTAGAAATATCTGCAATATGGTTTTATTATAACAGTTCAACAGTTTAATATATGATTTTTTGTACGATATTATATTAAAGTTACAATTTAATGTACTACACATGTAGATAATAACCCCACTTCTATGTGTGGCCCTGATAAAAACAAACTATCTAGGTGGAGCCTGACAATGATATATAGTTTTTGCAGTTTAATGCCCATTGTCGGCAATACTGATAAATGCCCCATCAATACAAAATAATTATTCTCGATTATTAGACAGAATGTTTGATTATTTTACTATCAGCCCTCCGTTAGACGCAACCGGCCTGACGGGCCACCTCAAGCTGTTTTCTCTCATCTCTCCTACTAGAGAGCGCACATATAGCTCTTTCGAAACCCTCTAATCAGTTTTATAGCAGACTACGTAAAATGTGACTATGATCCTTCAAACATGCCAGGTTCCATGCGCCCGAGCGGAAGAAAAAACAAAATGGCGGATGCAATATGGCGGACACTTGTATAAACAACTTATTCGATTTCGATGACAATCGTCATACTGGAGTTTCATGAGTCGATGGTAACATAAAACGCGAATTTACACCATAATAGTCGCCATATTTGATCCACAATTTTTTTAACGTGAAAACCCCCTACATTTTGTGAAATTAAAAAAAAACGCAAATTCGGTGATTCTGCCTTTCAATGGTCGCCATATTGGATCCACCATTTTAAGTTTTGGAATTCTAACGTCAGAATCGTAATGAGCGACCCCAAAAACCTTAAGTTAACTTTTATAACAATTATTTCTGATGTGTTACTCGAGTGAATACAGGTGGCCTGTCAGGTACATTGCGTCTAAAATAGGAAATTTTAGGGTTGCGTCTAACGGAGGGTTAAATATTCTAGACATATATATATAATTTAATAAATAGAAATGAAAAGTTCACAGTACGCGGTAACGTCCTTCGTGAAAAGTATTAGTAACTGAATACCGTTTCCAGACTATATTCAAATAAAGTTTGGTATTTTTCTAGTATGTACCCTTCAGCACAAACTTATAACTTTATAACTTGTTATAACATATACATTAAAATTTTTTTTTTGTATTTCAATTATGAAAATTCGCTTGTTTATACTACTGGTTATTAATTCTTCGATTTCATTAGGCTGATGAGGCCGTGCGTCAAGTTGGCGAATGCCGTTGTCTATAACGTTGTTAAATATATTGACCAGTAAACAGAAAATAACTAACATTGTTTCTTAATGAAAAACTTGATAGAATACCCTACGAACAACTTAAATGCCCAGTAAACTATTGGAGATAGGAATTCATGGACAACATTTTTAGATTTACCATCCAAAGAACATAAGTATTGCAGATGAATAATATATATAATTCACCGTGTTTCACCGACAAAAAGTATGGTTTTAAGTTTCACCCGTGGCCACCAAGCCATGTCCGCGTATAGGAGCCTTGGTTTAAGCACAGCGGAGTAGAGCCTTGCAACTATTTTAGGCCCTAGACCCAACGTCAAATCATAGGCTCTCCTGCACATCCTTCCACCTGAGCCTTGAGCTGTCGCAACAGAACTCTCAGATGCGCAGCGCCGACCTTGTAAGATTCATCAACGTTTCCAGATGAGCCCCCCTGACTAAGATTACAAAGTCATCCGCGTATCCCTGGGTATCATACCCTTCCTCATTAAGCCTACGAAGGAGGTCGTCCACTACAATGCACTACAGGAGGGGTGACAGGACAACCCCCTTCCCCCGTAGGCATCCCGCTGCGCTATTCCTCCGACTATGCCTTCGTCCATCTGAGTTCGAGCTGCCTCTGGTGTAGTATGATCCTATCCAGCTTACTATCTGGTCAGGCATGCCTCACCTTGAAGAATCTCGAAAGATGACTTTTGGAGGGGTATTGCTAAAGGCACCCTCTATATCGAAAAAGGTACCCACAGAATACCCTCCCTGTTCCAGCTGCAGCTTCAATTTTTCTACCACAGCATGGAGCTCAGTTTCTACCGAGCAGCCTCCCTGAAAGGCGTGCAGCCCTCTGTGCAGCGGGGAGGTTAAAAGCACCTCATCCCTAATATATCTCTCGACCAGCCTCTCTAGCGTCTTCGGGATGAAGGACGTCAAGCTGATTAGTCGGAAATCTTTAGCAGCAGTGATGGTAGATCCTCAGTTCTTGGGCGAACTTTCGAACCCTTTCTGTGAACGGCCTACCAGATGTTACGTAGTCAATCACACACGAAACATATTCTGGTCTTGCCCATCCAATCTTCTTCTTGCTCAGTTGATGCAAGCGTCGTTTCGGCTTTTGATCCATCGTCGAGTTTAGCCTTCGATTTGAATCAGCAAAAGCTCTCGCCGCACCATGAACTGAGCAATTGATAGACCAGAGGTCGGACTCCTCCGAAATATACTCACGAAGGGAGGCATCCATTTCAGCCAGATCTTCGGGCTTAGGAGGAACCTGGATATTAATGTTCCTCCTTGTCCTGAAATCGCGACCATCTCTCAGGAGGTGCCTACTTTCCGCGGGTGGACCTAATGTCGCTACCTCCTGTTCGTCTGCGGCTTGTTCATACAGCAGCGGTTGGGGAAACGTTCTGCGTATATATCCAGTTTTTGAGAAGCAGGCAGCTTGATTTCGCAAAGACTGGTGGGTAAAGTGCTAAAGCTCTGGGCGTTTCTCTCACCACAGAGTGTGAAGCAAGTCATCCTTGTCGTGTTTACATCTGAATTATTTTCTGCTCTGCGCGTTTGATCGTTTTGAACCGCATCTACAACTTTTCGGTGATTTGATGGTATCATTGTTGTTTCCAGGAGCAGCTAGGGAAAGGGTTCGTCCATCCATGTAGATACCCGCATGCAAGGATAAGGCTGTATACACTGAGAGGTCGCCCGGTATACCAGTGTTATCGATCAAGTCACCTAGCTCAGGTGCCATTCACCTTTCGTCACGGCTGTTACGTCTCCGCTTGAGAGTTATTCCTTCGGTACCATCCCTGGACAATTGTCCGCTATAGTGATGGGCGATCCTGAGAAAAAGTATCGTTCCTTGATTATCGATACTTTAAATACTGTCAATCCAACCCGAGTTCAAAAATCGGTCTAAAATGTATACCAAAGTATCGATACTATTGGATCGGTGCATGCGCAACAGCTTTCTGTGTATTATTAGGTTATTAACGTTATGTTACCCAAAAAACACACACAGGAATACCAGATGCAAGATTAATTATTCCTTTAGCCTTCTTGGAATAACTACTGCGCATACATGTTTTACTAAAAAGTAAACTAAAAATATGATATCTTTTTGGAAATTCGTTTGGTGATTAGTATTTAATATTAAAAACGAATGTTTTTAAAAGCTTATTAAAGCTTTATTCAAACTTTACATATTCAAATTCGTAACATGTTTACAAGTGCATGCCACCTCGTACACACCCAGTCACTTACAGTCTCATACACACAAAATATACAGCGGATCGACGTTCGATGTTCCATCACACCGAAAAAAGTATCGATACACCGATGCATCGACTCGTGAATAATCGAATATAAGATCAAAGGATCGAGTACTTTTGCACTCTATTCTTCTCGGACTCGGTGAGGATCGCCCCTAGGGGCTAGTCACTGAGAAATCTCAGTTTGCCGCGTCGGAAGTCTTAGGAGAACTCTTTGAGGAACTCTTGGAATTCTTAGAAATTTTAGAAATCTTAGAAATCTTTCGCCAAGTGTGGGGCATTCACATGACGCAGCATTGATATATTCACTATTCGTGATGCACACACTGCCTCGGTAAGAGGAACTAACAGCCGACTCCCCCCGAACGCTGCCAAGTTTAGCCGAGTCTGGTTACCCCTGGAGAGTTCCGATCGCGAGAAGTTTCAAAAATCTCGGAACTCCCGAAAATCTCAAAGAAATCTTGGAAATCTATACGAATTCGATTTAGACTGCCGCATTTATAGTTTTAAGATTTCACAGTAAGCAGCCCCTGGGATCGCCCATCACTAGTCCGCTACTGCTTTTTAATTATTGTTACCATATTCAGCCGAAACCCTTGGTACAGGGACCCTCTATCAGCAAACTTAGGACGCGTCCGGTGGTTTTACCATCTTTTACTTATCCTTCGACTCGTCCCTAATCCTTCACGGTAAATTACAGTTTGAAAAGAAAAATTGAAATGTATTGTAAATTCAAGTAGAAATAAATCCCTCGGTGTGAACAATGAGCCGTAACAGTCCGTGACCGTAACGAGCGTAACCCTTTCCAGGATTCCTGGAAACTGAAGAAAACAATAAAATAAAAAATTCCTGTCAGGCAGACGCTTGTCGTGGCAGTCAACACCTGTTGAAGTTGGTGAGCCCTGCCATAGGCTCTTTCGTTCGATTCCAAAAGAATCGAAACCAAAAATATATGAAAAATATTTAAAAATGTATATATAAGCATACATAAAATATATGAAAATATATATATATGTTGAGGTGGCCAAAAAAAAGTACATTTTGAAATTTGCGACCGGGGACTTCGCCAAATCGTTCTTTCATGGAAAGAAATGAATACATATTCTTTTATTACAAACAAAAAAAAATATTTTTACTCAGTAATCGTTTCGAAAGTTTCATAAATGCCAATATTTATTGACTTGTTGCGAGCCTTCGATATCACTGTTTAACTTCAAAATTTCAAGAATCATTTTTGAGAATATTGAGAATAGATTTATAAAAAAATGTTCTTTTTTTTGTAATTTATAGTTTTGAAGCAATTAAAAAAATTAAAAAATTTAGCCTAACAGCAGCTTTACTCCTATTTCTGTAGAGCTAAGAGAATTTATAACAGCTTCATTGAACTTGAAGTGGCTGATTGTTAGGGACTTAGGACTTCCAAATGCAGACACGACCATAAAGCTCCGTGCAACAGGCCCGAACCTGTAGCCCAGCGCGTTTTTCAACTATGTTTCGCACTTCTTCACCTGAAGAAGTGGGCAAAGGAGCGTTTCTATACCAAGCAGCGGAGGAGGCTGCTGAAACACTTGGCTTTGAATTCAATATCTGGGGTGGGAAAAATTGATCCAACTTTATTCATCTCGAGTGATCACTCCTGAAGGCTAACGTTTGCTTTCCTCAAATCACCCGGATTGAAGTCAGGCCCGGAGGGTCTCATTTTGGCGTGTCAAGATGGTTTCATTTCAACTTTAGCATGCCATCGCTACATTTTGAGCCAAGCCACTTCCGATGATAGCTGCAGAGCGTGTCACACATACTATCTAGTTATCCAACCCATGCGAGAACGACGTATATTCAAAGGCACAATGCGGCACTAAGAGTGCTTTATTACCATCTATTTAATAGTCAAAAATGAGAAGTGCCGCATATACTGAAACTTTATATTCTCGACAATTGTTCCTGCACAGAAAAAAAAGGTCTTGATTCAAGTCCTAGAATGAACTAATTTTAAGGTGTAACAAAAAGAAGACCACTTTATCTAAAAACTAGCATACGATTGGAGTTTTAAAAGAAAATGCTTGTAGAACTTAAGAGAAGCCGTTTTATGGGCTTAAAAGTATCCTCAAGTAAGAACGCGGGCTTGGACTTGGTCGCTGTGGGGATTGAAACTAGTCGCAAGGCAGAATGAGGACTCAAGTGAAGACCTTCTACAGACTAAAAATTATTCGCAGGCCACAATGCAAGCATGACTTAAGTCAATATGCGATTTTGAAATAAGCATCTGATCCGTTGTTCATTCCCGCTTGGGCGACGTCACAACTTCGTCTGATATTTGATTCCAGAATTTCGCCTCTAACCTAATCTTCGTAAACTACAAAAGGATTGATTGAAAGATGATTATTGATACTATTGATTAAATTGATTAGAAGGAAATGTTTTACATCAAGAAACACACTCTACAGATTTTTAGGTTAGGTCAGTTAAAATGTGAAATATAAACGATATGCGGCACATTTCAGGACAAAATTGAGTTTCAATAATTTACTGACCTTGAAAAGCAGTGACGATCCTGCAATTAAATAAACTCACTACTTGATTTTGATGCATATAATCAAAAAGTCTTCCTATTTTCGCTTACCACAGCGTTGTTGATTACCGCTTTGGCGACTTCACACCTTCGTCTACTTTCCGATTCTAGAATTTCGCCTCTAGGGGGCTACAAATTATTTTCTTCTTGATCTTCTTTTTAGCCAATAAGATCTTACTACATTACTTAGCCTAATACGGCTAATTTCAAGATTAATATTTAAAACTAAGTCTCAATAATGTTTCCCTTCAAGTCTTATACTCATTAGAACTTATTAAAAGACAATCTTCATGCTTTAATTTAGCTATCTGCTTAATTTGAGCCCAAAATAAAAACAAGTCCAACATGAATTTAAGACTTTTTTTTCTGTGTGGTGCGCACTCGAGGCCTGACATCGTTCTCCTTGACTTTGAGAAACGAGCCATGTTCATTATCGAATTTTTGACACCAGCCGACAAGAACATCACAGCCAAGGATAATGAAAAGAAGGAAAGGTATAAAGAGCTTATAATGGAATTGCCACAATTATACTCGGAATATTTTGTAAAGCTAGTCGTCCTGATCATCGGTGGCCTTGGATGTCCTTGGGTCGCTCCGTGTCCTCAGGCTGTATGCGACTTTTGCCAGATCGTCGTATTGAGTCCATGGCAGACTGTAACCACCTATCACCAGATTATGAAATTTATTTGATTTATATTTTGAACAGAAAATTGGAAACAGAAGCTTATTATATTGTGCCTGCGTATAAAACAATATGATTTGAAAATACGTGGGAAATCGCGCATTGTACTTGACAGTGTTTCTTTCAAAAATAAACGCGAGTGAAATTTATGGACGTTCCTCGTAGAAATGTAAGGTACAACATAAGCCGGCGTGTTATTTAAGTGGCTCATCCAGCGACGTTTCGAGAAATGATTATTGCGCGAGTCACGACTAAAAGTGCATCCGTAAAGAGTGTTTCAGCACGACTGAACTCCTAAATAACAGACTGCATGCCAAGATTCATGCGGATCCTCTTTGAAATTTCATAATTAATAAGAAAATTTAACAATTGTCAACTATGAAAAAACTTATATAAACACCGTTTTTATCTCATATTATATGACACGAGATGATATGACATGATGGGATCGGATAGGATAGGATCAGATAGAATATGATATGATGGGATCGGATAGGATAGGATCAGATAAGATATGATAGGATAAGGTAGGATAGGATAGGACAGGATATGATATGATTCAATCCGATTTGATGGGATATGATAGGGTAGGAAAAGGTCGGGTAGGATCGGACTGGATAGGATCGGAAAGAATCGGATAGTGTGGGATAGAATCGAATAGGATAAGCTAGAGCAGGTAGAATCTACTATCATCACTAAATTTTCTAAGTGAAATAAAAAAAATGCAAGTCAAACATTTTAAATACTATATTAAATAGGCTACGTCACCCTTTTTTGTAGGCGTATGTTGTCTACTTTGACTAATCTTTATTTCCTTTAGCTGTGGGTGTTTCATTTCACTAAAGTATGCAAATGGCGTTTCGACCAACTGTGGTTCCATTTATTGGCAGGGATAGAAAAATATTCCGCAAATCTGTAACCAAATTCTAGGCACCACCAAAGAATACAAAAAGGAGAATTTTCTTCTAGAAGACACGTAAATTCGATCGTCCATGTTGCGCAAGAAAAGATCAGGTATTTTATTACTGATCATGAGCACTTCCCAAAAACTGGATGTTCTTGTTCCTTTCTCTCCGAAAGACAGCGGCAAGTCGAGTTGTTCCACTTAAGTAATACCTGACTACACAGAAATACGATGACTTGCAGATTCTATATATTTACTTTATAGACTATATCTTAAGGAATAAGGCGGAAGGAATTATGTTACACGATCTAACGGAAATGTTTTCGATGGGCCCCGGAATCGAAGCTCAAGTAATTTATTAATGTTACACAATGCTACTACTGTTACGTCACACACACAATCCTTTTCATCATATGTTATATGTGCACGTTTTATCGCATATTATATTATACCTATATATGATTCACATAGTTTTAATTCAAAGCAAGTAACTTACAATTTTTAATCATATATAGGCGGAGCATTATTTCTCAGGTATACCCATCTGAAAGAACGGTCTGCTTAAAATTTGGGAATTTGGTGAAAAGATGTTGGAACAGTATACTAGTTTAAATTACATGATTATGACGTCTTGGTCAGTCGATGTAATATTATGAATGTTTTTTCCAAGATATAAGTATACAAATAATAGGATTTAGGAAAAGTTGGAGTTGTATTTCTTAAACATTAAAACTTATTATCTTATAAATAATTTGGATTATTTTTTGACTTGAATATTGTTATTCTATAAACTGTGGCTGAAGTTAGAAATCAAACAATTTTGGAAAACATGCTTTATATAGCTAGGGGAGACCACCCTACAGTAGATAATGATCCTATAGTAGATAATTATTGATTTAAAATACTGATGTATGTAAAATAATTAATCTTTTGCCATTAATAGCTAAGAGACGATACGCTTTAATATATTAACATTATAATTTATTATTTTACTTATATTTGTGCTTATATTTAATGATTATCTACTGTAGGGTCATTATATACTGTAGGATCATTATCTACTGAATGATCATTATCTACTGTAGGGTGGCCTCCCCTACACACGAGTGAAAATATTTAATATTGAAACTTTATAAAAAAAATAAGAGCATAAGATGTATTTCTTTTCATGCATTTAAAAAAAATCGAAACTGGACAACTTGAATCGCGGCAATAAAAAAAATCTGCCTGCTGCGCGGGCACATTCTCATCGCACGCCGCGCACGGCTCGCAAGATTGAGCGTGCCTCGGGCGCGCGTCTTTTGGATCTCGCGCTTCGCGTACGATAATTTATTTGCCTCGCGCTATGCGCTTGGCCTTTATACTTCCCCCACGTTTGTGCACAGATCTTTTCAAATTAAAGGCCAAAGCATCGACAACTGCGATTATGAATTATCTTTTGTTAAAGCTCCTTTTGCTTTAACGAAGACATTCTCATGAAGTATCTCGTGCTTCGAACTTGATGTTATCCAAAATGCGAACTTTTCTACATATAAAATGTATTTTTTATTTATTTCTGTACCTTCGTTCGGGGCTGATTATTCAGATATTGCAGAATGAAGTAAAATTTTTTTTCATGATTACTTTAATATTTTTTCTTTATTTTGCATGATTTTTTATTCTTAGCTATCCTGAAAAATGTATCATTGCAATAAATTTATATTATTACAACTCATAATATGGATTGATATTGAAACAGACGAATTTTCATTGCCTTGTATTTATAATTTAAAAAGTTCGCATCCTATCCAAAATAAAAATAATTTCGCTATCAAACATTTTATTGCATCTTGTGTGGTTTTTTTTCAAAAATTTAATTTGTTTATTTTCTATGTTATTTTTACGATTTAAACAAAAAATACGCGGTCTAGTGTAAAGTGGTTTTTAACAAATTTGTAGATATAATTTAAGCGAATTTTGTTCAACAAAAACTCTACCTTGTGTCGTTTTTCCAAAAAGTTATTTTTTTATATTTAATTTATTTTTATAACAAAAATTTTAAAAAAATGGGTAGATCTTTTTTGGTTTGAACAAGTTTTGTCTTTTCATTTTTTTTCGTCACTTGTGTCATTTTTCCACAAATTTTATTTTTTTATTTTTAATGTTATTTTTTACGATTAGAACAAAAATACGCGTCCTACCGAAAAATGATTCATAACAGATTTGTAGATCTTTTTTGGTTGAACAACTTTTGCCAATCAATGTTTTTCTCTCCTAGTGTCGTTTTTCAAAAAACCTTAATTTTTTATTTTTATGTTCTTTTTTGCGAATTAAACAAAAACTACGCATCCTATCTAAAAGTGATTAATAAAAAATGTATAGCACTTTTTGAGGAGAACGTCTTTTATCTTTTCATTTTTTTTATATCTTGTGCCGTTTTTTCAACAATTTAATTTTTTATTTGTAATGTCATTTTTTTACTATCACAGCACAAAATACGCATCCAATGAAAAATTATTAACGACAAATTTGTAGCTCTTTTTGGGGTGAATAACTTTTGCTTTCTTTTTCGTACCTTGTGTCCTTTTTCCAAAAATTAAATTTTTTTATTTTTAATGTTATTTTTTAAGATTAAAACAAAAACTACGCATCCTATAAAAAAATTATTAATAACAAATTTGTAGCTCATTTTTGGCTGCATAATTTTGGTCTATTCATCTGTATCCATATCTTGCATAGTTTGACTGCAACATCGAAATTTTTTGTTTTTCATTATTTGTTGTTGTTAAAACCAGAACCATTGGAAACAAAATGATGGTTAAAAAATTGTATCTTTCTTTTTGGTCCCTAAAACTGTTTACCAAAGCATAATGCAATCCGATTAGTCTTTCAAAAGTTATCCGGTATACAGACAACGACAACGACGGAAAGACAGACACCATCGTAAAACGTGTTTTTTTCAGAATCGGGGGGTCTCGAAACGTGGAGATTTAAAGAAATCCGCGGTTATCACACTGTAAAAACTATGGTTCCATTTTAATTGAGTATCACTTTTTTAGCGTTCTGTTATAATATCAAATCGTCTTGTTTTGATGTCATCGTTCGTACTATTTTACTTTGCCAACTTCAGATTGAAAAGTGGTACGTGCTAGCGAACTGAAATAATGCGCGGGGAGTATTGTTTTAATTGCTTGCAACTTCATGCTTATGACAATTTTTCATTGTTTAAATTTTCTTCTACTTTTGAAATGTGATAGAAAAAATAGAAAAGAAGAACAAGGTTGCATTATTTTAAAAAGAGAAACGTGGTGAATAAATATGTAATTATTTAATACTAATAAATATAATGAATATTGTTTATTTAATTAAATATAAGACAAGGATTGAATTGAAAATGAAGCATAGAATTACTTTTTTAATTGTAAAAGTTACAAAGTTACGAAAGTTTGTAACGTCGTTTTAATTTTCATTTAAATTTTATAATGCGAATTATTATTCAGTAATGAAAAATTCATATTACAATGATTGAAAAGTAATGAAGTGAATGTTATTCCAAAGGTCCTTCCTGGTAGTCTAGGTGTTGAAATCACATCTTCCTCGGGGAAGTAGGGTTAAGGACTCAAATTTGTTTCAATGGTTATTCTGTTAATTAAACTTGGAGACAATGAACAAAAAAGACAATAACAGCGAAATGGCCAAAAGTAATGGTCAAAAATCGAATCCACCATCAAAACTTTTAAAAGAAGAGAGAAGATTAAAAAAAGAAAAAAGAGCTAAGGCGGCAATCTAAGGTAAAAATATTGATTACCTGATTCAAAAAAACATAGCCTCTAAATAACATACATAATTTCCTATTATATTGGTAATTTAAAAAATATTTTTCTATTTATTTCACTGGTGTAAGTTGTACAAATCTGTAAATTAAGTGGATTTTAAAGAATTCATTCAAAAGAGGCGAGGTATTTCGTAGGATTTCTAAGATTTAAAGAGATTAAATTTTTTTTCAAATTCAACCTGAATTCTTATCAATTTATCCTGCATTCTTTTAATTCT
>CAKNWW010260344.1:0-10186 GCA_932074435.1 Andricus kollari | reverse complement strand
CGTTCCGGGTAATTCGACGCGCTCCGGGGTGCCTGGCCTCATGACGTTTGATGAAGGTCGATGTTTGATTATTAAACCAAATATAAACATTTTATCGAAAAACCGGCTCTGTCCAGCAAAATAAAATAATATTTAGATGACGTATGAAAAAAATCAGACAAAAATATTCAGCCGTGCGGCTGAAAAATTGAATCCCGTTTTCTAACTCTAATAAATCCCCTTAAACGCAGATGTTCAAAGGGTAAGATTCTACCGCTTAACATGCAGATATTCATGCCGAAAATCTATCTTTTTGTGATGTTGTGCGTACAAATATTTCTATGTTAAACTGAATCACATTCAAATGTTAAAATCGTCCGAGCGCATGCGCATCGCGCATTGGAATTTAACGACTATAGTTTCGACATTACAATTATGGAATATTACCATTTTTTAACATTTTCAAATGATGAAAATTAGCTACCCTTAATTAAAATCGGATAACGACTTTTTTTCTGCTCACAAGACGAAACAAGGTTCTTAAGTTTGAGGTTATATTGACTCGAATACGTCTGACAAAACGTTTGTAAATCTAAAATAAAATTTGAGTTTAAGTAACCGTAAATAGATATAACTTTAAAAGCAATACAAATTTCATAACGATAAAAACTTTCCTTTACATTAAATGCAGTCTTTTATCTTTTTGGTAATTGCTTCTAGTACTGTAATCACTTCTTCAATTGAATGATATTGTGCTTTTTCAAGATTTTGTGGACTAATTTTGCCTCTGCAATATATTTTTCCATAATTTTTACTGTGATCGAACACTTGATTGAATATGTAATCTGTAATTTGTCAGATCCATGTATATATTTTTTTAAATCTCGCCTTTTCGCTTTTTAATTTCAGTTTTTTGATGTGTAAACATCTTAGACAGCGATATGGATCTTTGGACAATCTTTGTGAAATCATTTTGATTCAAGTTGAGAGAAGATTTAAAATATTTTCACATCTTTGTGCAATTTTTGAAATCTTTGGGCAAACTTTTTAGTATAAATTAACTTTTATCGAAGATTTCTTCACATAAATCTGTCTTGGGTCGTAGTTTACGATGCTTATACTGATTATTTATATCGCCTCTTTCATCAGTTTGTACCTTTCTTTTTACATTTTCATTTACAAAACTATTATTACTGAAATAGAAAGATAATTTTTTATGACATTTACTATGTATTACCATGAAAATGTATACTAAAATTCTGTATATGATGGCGTATTTTTCAGAATCAAAAGATCTTACATCAGAGCAGGTGGAAACACAGGTGCTATTCAAAGCGCTGAAGAGACTACCCCATGATCACTGTGACTCCTCCTCTGACTCCCTCTGGACTACTTCAGACTCTGGGTGATTCCACCACGACCGGAGAAATGCCAGTCGCTACGGGCGACTGACGTTTGTCTCTTTTGAATGCCATATAAATAAGTGAATATTGCCAACAAATCATCTTAGCATCTACTGTCAAAGTCTCTTGCGCACGTCTCGGTGCGCATATCCGAGCCATAACTGAGACTACTACTAGAATACTGCCAACCACTAGTGAATTCCAGAAGGACTTCCATGCTCGATTTGACGTAGTAGTCAGAAGAATACTCACAAGGGGAAGGCCTCAGGGTCGAAATGCAAATGGAGGACGCGTGAGCGTCCTCGATTTTTTTAAATTGCGTAGTCGCAAGCAGAAACGATACCACTAGGCCACTGCCGCTCGGTGAGAGGCCTGCCAAATGACAAAAAAGCCGTGACACATGTCGAATGACATTCGATAATCTTTCGAATTATGCTCATGCGACCTCGATTTGAGTTTCGACACTCAGGCCTTCCCCTTGTCAGTGCACAGCACCTCATATTTTTTTCCAAAGTTGCATGAAAATGTTTAGAGTTGCACAATTATTTAATCTGTAACGTGAAAGGGCACCTATGCGAATTCGTGTACAAATACATGTTATTAAATTAAAAATTAATTTCATAGTATTTTGTTGAACTTCATTTCCAGATCAAATAATTACATGCAAAAGAATTAGATGCTCGCAGAGCACGCGTATGAGGTTCTAGTAAAAAATGTTAGAAGCGACCCTCTTCTAATTCATAAAAAAGATTGAAAAAAAGTTCCCCTCTTCACCGCAATAAAAACGGTAAAAGATAAAATGGCCTCAACCATTTCAGAAAAAAATTAAAACCTAAATTTCCTCTTACACTTATTACCATATTTTAACATTATTCATTTCTATACTAAGTTTCTTATAATTATTTTCTATAAAGATTTGTCAAGAATTGCGAGGAAAAGTTCAGAGTAATTCATTATTTCAAAATCTGGTCAAACTATTAAACTAAAAAAAATCATGGAGGCTAGGCCTCCATGACCTGCGTGCGACTTTAGGCCTAATTTCGAACGTAAAATTTAAACCATACTTTTTTCAAAGTTGCAACTTGACAGCGTTCCAATTAAAACTTTTCATTTAGAATGGTTGACTCTTGAAAACTTCCAGTCAAATATCCTTCCACTGTGATATTTCATTATTAAAATCCTTTAATTACAAATCTAAAGTACAAATCACTTGTATGACTCATGCATTGTTTGATAAATATAAAAAATTACCTTATTTACATTTGTTGAAAAAAATTAATAATTGAAAAGTTGAAATATGGCCGTTATAATATTATTACTTAAAGAACTATCTGGAAAAGATTGTCAAAGTCTAAAATCACCAGTGAAATGCTCGCGTTTGAATTTTTAAAACCGTCCTTTCTTGACAACATTAGATTTTAAAAGTTAAAGTGTGGTTTAATTTCAAAGTGCACTATTTTGCAAAATGGCATGGGAAGAGCGGACGGGAATCTTTGCTTTTTTTCACTTCTATCTTACGTCCACTTCGCGAAACCGGCGAAGAGTTACCGCGAAATATAGAATTACCAAACATATGGAATAAAAATAAAACGGCAACTCTTTAAAATTACTTTTTTGAACACTTAGGTCTCAATTTTCTTTGAACTCTTTAATACTTTTCACATTTCTTCATTTATTATATCACCATAGTTATTAGCTAAAACATGCAAATTGTTCATTTATTTCATTATTTCCAAATATTAATTGTGTGAAAAAATAATAAATACTAACAGTAAATGCAAGTGCCCGTTAACGTTCCTGGATTTTCATTTCCTCACATTAAAAATATACACAATAATTTAAAGATCCATTAGTTAACAAATTTTTAAATATTAAGTGTATATCATTTTTTTTACCATAATTTATCATTAACAATTTTAAATTGAAAGCGTTTGAAATTAAAAAAAAAAGTATTGAGCTACTTTGAATTAAAAATAATCTAAATCAAAGAACGTTAGATTAGGTAAATTTTTGAAAAAAGGGGTATTTTTTTAATGGAATAAAAAGGAATTGTACTTGAATCATTTCACGGTTCTGGAATCATAGTGTTGTATCCTCAACTTTATAAGTCACTTGATTTTTATTTGTTTCCTATTGCTTCACGTACAGAACAAGTGAAAATCAAGTGACATTAGAAATTCAAGATAGAACCTTATAATTTCTAAATAAAAGCGTTTAAAGTTGAATTATTTGAATTTCCAAGTTTTTGAAATAGACAAATTTTTATTTAGAAGCTCTCAGAATTGACAAATTTCAGGCTTAAATTGTATTCATTTAGAACTATGATTCATACTTGAAATCTTCCAGGCAAATATTTGTTGAATTTGAAATTATTCATTTTTTTTATTTTTAACTAACAATAACAATCGGACCATTTTAAGATATTACTTTAAAAATTAAAGAATACAAAAGAAGATCGCTACGAAATCGACAAGTATACCTCAATTTTCCTATATTTGAAAGTAGCTTTGAGTCGTGTTACTTTTCAATAGAGTGATTCTTCCCAGTTCTACTATGCATGTGTTGTGTCAATGTCAGTGTTGTTGTGTAGATCCGAGAGGCCATATATTTACATTATCCGATAAAAATATTTATACTGAAATTTTAGTGACATTTTCGACGACTAATACTTCTTAACTAATACTGAAATCTTAAGCAATTTAAAATATGATTTCATCCTGGGCTAATTATTTTTAAAGCAAAAATTACTATTTTAATTAATATTTTGAGTCATTCCCTAATGTTTCTTTTTGAAATTATATAGCCTCAGTTTGTTTTCGAAATCAATTTTTTTATTAGAAAAATAATCAATACAAATTATGAACATTTAGGAATTCATTTTATTTTACTTTCATTTACATTTTCAAAGACAATATTACATCCTTCTAATTTTAACTAACAGTAAAAAATCATAAACGTTAAGAATTTGATTATATTTAACTTTAAGTTACATTTGCAAAGAATATGACGTCCATGTAATTGTAACTATTATCGTAATTGTAAACAATTGAAAATATGAATTCATCTTGTGCTATTTTTTTTAGAAAACATTAAAATTAGAATTATGTTTGGAACTTAAAGAAGTTTAGAAAATTTAAACAATGTGTTCATCCTTGGCTCATAATCTTTAAAGAAAACGCAGTCAACTGAGAATATCTTTCCGATGACTTTTCTCTATGATGCTTGGTAAATTCCCAAGAATTATTAATTATTTAAAGAATTTTGATTAAAAATTTAAGAGTTTGGCCATTTTTCAACGAATGGGCTCAATTTGTTTACGGAAATACCAAGAATGTATTTCCAATCACTCTTTCTACGAGACCTTGCAAATTTATAAGAATTATTAATTATATAAACAATTTTTATAAACATTCAGAGTTTGGCTATTTTCCAAGGGATAGGCACAATTTGTGTACGGAGTCAACTAAGAATGTCTTTCCGATTACTCTTTTCTATGTTGCTTTGTAAATTTACAAGAATTATTAATTATTTAAACAATTCCGATTAAAAAATTAAGAGTTTGGCCATTTTTCGACGAATGGGATCAATTTTTTTACGGAATTGCCAAGAATGTATTTCGAATCACTCTTTTCTACGAGACTTTGCAAATTTACAAGAATAATTAATTATATAAACAATTTTTATAAACATTCAGGGTTTGGCTGTTTTCCAAGGAATAGACACAATTTGTGTACGGAGTCAACTAAGAATGTCTTTCCGATTACTCTTTTTTATGTTGCTTTGTAAATTTACAAAAATTATTAATTATTTAAACAATTCCGATTGAAAAATTAAGAGTTTGGCCATTTTTCGACGAATGGGATCAATTTGCTTACGAAATTACCAAGAATGTATTTACAATAACTCTTTCTACGAAACTTTGAAAATTTACAATAATTATTAACTATTAAAACAATTTTTATAAACATATTCAGATTTTTGCTATTTTCCTAGGGATAGGCACAATTTGTTTACGGCGTCAACTAAGAATATCTTTTCGACTACTCTTTTCTATGTTGCTTTGTAAATTTACAAGAATTGGTAATTATTTAAACAATGGTGATTGAAAAATTAAGAGTTTTCCCATTTTTAAACGAATGGGCTCAATTTGTTTACCGAATTACCAAGGATGTATTTCAAATAACGCTTTTCTACGAAACTTTGCAAATTTATCATAATTATTAATTATTTAATCAATTTTTATAAAAATATTCAGAGTTTGAGTTTTTTTCAAGAAATAGACACAATTTGTTTGCTGAGTCAACTGCGATTGTCTTTCTGATAACTCTTTACTATGATTTAAAATATACAATAATTATTCATTATTTTAACATTTTTCATTAACATATTTTGAGTTTGGCTGTTTTTCAACGAATAGGCTCAATCTGCTTACGAAGTCGACTAAGAATATCTTTCAGATTACTGTTTTATATGTTGTTGTGTAAGTTCACAAGAATGTTTAATTATTTAAACAATTTCGATACAAAAAATTAAGAGTTTGGCTATTTTTCAACGAATACGCTCCAGTTTTTACAGAATTAAGTAAGAATATCTTTCCGTTGACTTTTCGCCATAATGCTCTGCAAATTTCCGAGAATTAATTATTATTTAAACAATTTTGATAAACAAATTAAGAGATTGACTATTTTTTAAAGAATAGGCTCAATTTTATTACCCAATGATACTTTGAAAATTTAAAATAATTATTAATTATTTAAACAACGTTCATAGACATATTCAGAGTTTGGGGTTTTTCCAAGGAATAAACACAGTTTGTTTACAGAGTCAACTAAGATTGTCTTTCCGATAACTCTTTACTATTTTTTGTAAAATTATAAGAATTATTAATTATTTAAACAACTTTCATAAACAAATGCAGAATTTTGATATTTTTCAACGAACAGGGTCAATTTTTTACATAATTAACTATAAATATATTTCCGATGATTTTTTTCTATTATGCTTTTCAAATTTCCAAGATTTATTAATTATTTAAACAGTTTGAATGAGTAAATTAAGAGTTTGACCATTTTTCAAAAAATAGGCTTAATTTTTTTACGGAATCAAGAAAGAATGTATTCCACACAACTTTTTCCTACAATACATTGAAGATTTACAACAATGATTATTTATTCAAATAATGTTCATAAACAAATTCAGAGTTCCACAATTTTTTAGTTTACATAAAAACATGCACGTGGCTATAACCTATTTAATAATAAATACGACTTTTCTATCTGAAGTATAATATTAAAATCGAAATCATTTTCAAATTTTAAACAAATTAATTTTTATAATAAAAAAATGTACTATATGTGACATGCGCCGAAGAAAGGGGCTTACTCTAAAAAAATCGAAATCGAGTTTTTTACATCTTTCGATAGTTTTTGAGTTGCTCTTTTTAATGAAACCATCGACAAAAATTTCCGAGCGTTATTATTGCTAATAATTGAGTTTTTAAGTAACCGATAAATCAGGCTTTCGCTCGAGATCCCGTGAAAGACCACTCACCACTGCAATCTACGCGTCTCAGCTATACCACGTTCGTGAGTCGCGCCGCTATATGGGTGAAAATGTATAGTAAGTGGAGAGGGAAGATTTCGTGAGTCTTCCCTCTCTCCCGAAAGTCGCGTCTATCCGGTCGAATTCGACCACTCGCCCTGAACAATCTCACTTTTCAGAGTAAGACCCCTTACTTCGGCGCACGTCACATATGTGTAATAAGAATTAAAAAAGCATACAAATTTTATACTGGTAAAAACTTTACTTTTCATCGATTGCAGTCTTTTTTCTTTTTGTTAATTTCTTCCCGTTCTTTAATAATCTATTTTGCTTAATCAAGATTTCTGGACTCTTCTCGAGCCGAGATCATTTACTATGTATTTCTATGAAAATTTGTAAGAGCCGAAATTTAGAGGTTTTTTCCAAAGTTACATGAAAATCTATAGAGTTGTAAAATTATTTATTCTGCATCGTGAGACGGTAACCGTACGAAGCCATGTACAAATAGAAGTTATTGAAGTTAAAATTAATTTCATGGTATTTTATTAACCTTAATTTCGAAATAAAACAATTGCATGGAAATTACTTGGACGCGCGCGTAGCGCGCATATGAGGTTCTGCTACTTTTGGAAATTCATCACTGGGTTCACACTCGCCAACAAAATGTCAAGAACAAATGTAGTGTCTGGAAGCAACTTTGTCAACAGAGTTGAACTTGGAATCTGTACGGTCACATGATTCTACCGAAGTTTGAGATTTTTAACAATCATTACACTCTTTAAAATATTTGCACAAAGCGTTACATACATTGCATATACGCTACCTTAAATTCCTTTTTCAATTAAATTTATTTTCACTGCGACATTTTTGTGCTAACTTGTCTCATTAATTTAAAAATTAATCAAAACTGTTTAAACTCTATTCAGAGGGCAAAAATTATCGGAACAACAGAAAGTACATATAAATTCCGATAGGTAAAATAGTCTATTAGATCGACAACCTCCCACCTTATCTCACCTGCTGTTTTACAATAGTTGACTGCTACAAACCCGAATACCTTTTTACAATTGCCTTCAAATTATTAACACTATTTTTATTATGAATTTACTCATTATATAGATTTTATAATTATAAATCATATACTGATAGCTTATACCACTGGTTACCTTATTACAACAATCCCGAGTCTCGCTTTCGGCAATCTAACCTCAAAAAATCGAATTCCTACACCTGATTTGCGAAGGACCAATGGCCATTGATTTCGCTACATGAGCTCATGAGGTAGTGCATACTCTGTAGCAGAAGCCAGCAAAAATAGACGATTTCTTTACACATGCATGCAAAACCCTAGATTGGCCACCGTTTACAGACATCGGAAATGGTCGATTCCGCATCGTGTGCGAAGACGAGTAGCAAAATCCCCAAAATCGGTTAGCAAAATGCATTCACCGGTGAGCGAAATGCTCTCCATGATTAACAAAACATTTTGCTCACTACGTGAACATCGTTCTGGATGAAGTTGTGTGAGTCATTAATCATTGTAGTATATTCCAATATCTGTAAACGGTAGACAATCTCAGGTTTTGTATTGTCATTGGTGAATAAAAATATTATACGATACCCAAGGCCTCAAGGGCGGGTGCTCGCTGGTCCCTGCTCGTGTGAAGGCCCAGCACTCACTCTTCAGCTCGGCTTCGCCTTCGAGTTCGTGCTGGGTCTTCACACTCGCAGTGAGCAAACTGCCCATTTGACCTCTCGTATCGAAATATACTATTTCGCGAATCCAGTGCAGACGTGTTCTTTTTTGAGGTTAGATTACGAAAAAGGAGATTCGCGATTGGTGCTAAACCTGCACTAACTGTACAGAAAGTGTAACCAGTGGAATAAGCTATAATATACCATTCTGGCGTTGAATCCAAAAATGTTGTCTGTTTTGGCGTATCTCATTCAGTTTGCGAGATACATTATATTCATTCCAATTTTAAACTTTAAACAAAGTTACCGTCGTGGAAAGAAATACCAACTATAAAGACTTTACGGTATATGCATATCTGAAATCTGTCTTAAGCCGTCAGGGTGGCGTCCCATGGCAGCGACAACCTTGGCGCAAAACGCTAAACGTCAAATCACTAGACATTTCAGCCAAAGACAGTGTTTCCGTGGATTACTAGGAGAATATGATTTTACATTTTGCTCCAAGTTCGTCGCTGCCATGGGACGCCACCCTCATATTCTGGTCCAATTCTCGGATCTTTTCGCACTTCACATGCATTACGTGGACATCTGGATTGGCTACCGGTGGCGCGCTCATTTAAAATGACGAAATATGCGGCAGCCGTAAACAAAACCGTTGGATCAAATTCGCTGTTAATGCAAAGATTGTGTATGAAAAATGTTGACAATTTTACACACATCAAAGATATCTGGTTACGTGTAAAAGTAATAAAAAGTTCTGAAAGTGTCATGCAAGAAATATATACATATATATATATATATATATGTGTGTATATATATACATATACATACTGGATGTTTTTTTTATCTTGAGATATCGAGATATTTAAAAAATACGCATCCTATGAAAAAGGAAAATCCGTAATTCCGCTCAGTCAGCCATCGTTAAGAGTTTTCAAAAACACTATCGACTTATAAATATTATCCCGAAGCGATAGAAAAAACTTATTCGGAAATTTACACTGAAACTGTTGCCGTTATGAGGACTTTTGAAAATTCGAAACAATGGCTGACGTAGCGGAAAATGAAGCAATGAAAATCAAATTCGAAGACAAATTTAGTGCCCTCAAAATTGCCGATAACTCGTCGCGTATTCCGAATGAGGAAGCGACATTAAGACCAACCGCGGAAAGCAGGCACCTTCTGAGGGATGATCACGATTTCAGGACAAGAAGGAACATTAACATGCAAGTTCCTCCTAAGCCCCAAGATCTGGCTGAAATGAATGCCTCCCTTCATGGAGAAATCTCGCAAGAGTCCGACCTCTGGACTATCAATTGCTCAGTTTATGGTGCTGCGAGAACTTTGGCTGATTCAAATCGAAGGCTCAAACCGACGATGGATCAAAAGACCAAAAGACGCTTGCATCAACTGAACAAGAAGATTGGATGGGCAACACAGAATGCGTCCCGTGTTCAATGTGTGATTGACTACATAACATCTGGTAGACCGTTCACGGAAAGGGTTCGAAAGTTCGCCCACGAACTGAGGATCTTGAATCACACACTAAACAAGTCAAAGCTGCTAAC
>CAKNWW010260323.1:0-10955 GCA_932074435.1 Andricus kollari | reverse complement strand
ATGTGGTGAAAAGTTGACGTGTCTCACAATTCCCCATGTCTCACAATTCCCCAATTTCCCCTATTAAAATCACCTGTGAGAATAATATTATTGAAGTTGGGTACATGGGTAAAAATTTCTGATTCAAGTTCTGTTCCAAAATAGGCATTTGGAGGTTTATAAATGACCCCCATCAAAACAGAGTCCCTCGATCCCCTGACCTCAACAAAAAGAAATTCAGAAGTAGGATAATTAACGGCCGAACTGACTCCCAATAAGACCCCCCTAAGACTGTCATGCACATACAGACACACACCACCCCCTCTCCGCTCCTCTCTGTCTCTACGAAAGAGCACGTACTTATCAAGTGCGACTACACTTGATGGATGATTCGAGGTTAGCCATGTCTCTGAGGCTGCTATAATATGGTACGAACAAGAGCTGAAAAAATGTCGAAACTCATGAATGTGAGCCAAGAGAGACTGGGCTTTAACATGGCAAATATTTAAAGAATCCATAATAAAATGTGAATAAACTTAGCTGCATAACAAGAATAAGTGTAAATGCATTTCAAAATACCCCAGCATAGGATGTGCGGATTATTTATAACGAAAAAAGTTACAAGTACGCAACTCAGTCCAACCTGATGATAAGACTTAAAATTGCTTCTACTCTGAAAAAAATGTATAGAGAGATAAAAAATATCATTAAAGATTTTGTTTCCAAGTATTTAGCGATTGCCCTTATAAATTGCCTAAAATTAAACGTACAAAGGCGAAGAAAAAATCTAAACAAAAATTGCGACTCGTTGTTAACTGAATTAGTAACAAATCCATATATAAGCATAAAAAAAACCATGCATAATAAAGCCTATAGGTTCTCAAAAAACAAACCTCAACGTGCAAGCCTATACTCGTAAAATTATAGAGAATAGAAGAATGCAAGAAAAATTGCCAAAAAAGTATAAAAAACAAGTAGCTGACCAGCTGCGCGGGCCACATGATGCAGTGCAATGCTGAAGACGTCTTAACGGAGGACATCAAGGTCGTTGATGTTGGCCAAAAAAATTCTGGGCGAACCATCTTCTTTACTGCAAAAAATTGTTCCCCCTGTCGTCCAAAGGTACTTTAATTTCTTTCTTCTTCTTAGTTGTAGAGCAGCACTATATATGAGCCGATTGTTTTTGGTCAGCGATTCTCTTATATACAGGGGAACGTCCTCACTCCATTCAATCATTTTTGTTGTGACTCCACGCTTTTTTCTGCAGTTTTCAAAAAGTTTAACGCAAGTAGATTGCTGTAGTAGTTTAACCACCTATATTGGTGGAATGTTCTGAGAGGTGACATTGCTTCTTAAGGCTCTTAAACGGTAAATGGATGAAATATCATCTTTAGTGAGAGGCACCTCAAAAGCTGCAGAAATCTGGCAGAAAGTAGCGGGCAAATCCTCCGACTGTCTGACAGGTAATCTATGAACCTCAAGTGTTGAGGAGAGCGCCCTTTGTTCTAAATAATTACATCTACTCATTAAGCTGGAAACTTGTGTCTTTAAAACCTTGTTGTCATCTCAAATAGATTCAGAATCCGTTTGGAGCTTGATGATGTGAGTCACATTCGAGGACGTGCTCTCCTCTAATACCACGATGCGGGAAGTATTTTTAACAACATCGGCTTATATTCCTTTAATGGCTACCTCGAATGAATTATTAAAAGCCATTTTTTTTGGCTCAAAATCCTCCAACAAGGAAGTAGTTTTTTGAAGGCCGGACTCCTGTCCTTTAGAAATAGCATTGGAGATTAATGCATCTACACCGGGCCCAAGTGTGATCGAAGACATCCCTGGCTTACTTACGTCTCCCTCAGACGAAACAGAGGAACGAGACCCGCGATGACGGGTACTTTCCTTACCAAAGGATTTCGAGCAATTAGTGCAGTTCCAAACCTTCAATTTTTGGTTGATACTTGCAACATCCTTAGTTGCCAAATTTAGACTCGTCAAATGTGACAATGCGCTACACCTCCCACAAGCTAGAGAATCCGTCGCCCCTCTCACTATAGATCCATTACAGACCGCACATGCCACCATAATGGTAACGTAACCACCACGTAACCAGGACGATACTCAAATGTTAAAAGATCAAATAAAACGTTTTTCTGAATGAAAGTGACAAAAGAATTAACTTTTATTTGTTCATTATTACAAGATGAACAACACTAACCGTTTATAGCACAATGCAATTCTTTAAAACACCCGTAATTTAACTAATGCCACGGCGTCTCGATTTTTTTATTTCTCAAAGGCTTTTGATAAAGTGAACTACAGGCTATCATTAATAAAATTGCGTGACTTCAATCTACCGATCAATTTTGTTATACTAATTCAGAATTTTTTAAGAAATAGAAATCACTATGTTCAGTTCGCAGGTCACTCTTCTCAAATTTATCAACCTAAATCTGGAGTCCCGAAAGGGTGACATTTAGGACCCATTTTTTATATTGTCTACAGTAATGATTTAACTGATAAGATCTCATCAAAAATGATATTATATGCGGACAATACAAAGATAGTTAAGTGAATAAAGCAAACAGGTGATTGTGTGCAGCCACAGAATGATCTGGACAATTTTTATGAATGGTGTTTGAAGAATAAGCTGCCGCTTAATCTAGAAAACAGTTCAGCGGTTACGTGTTCTGGAACTGTTACTCCAACAATCTTTAATTAGGAAATCAATAAGGTCCTATTAAGTAGAGTAGAATCCACATGCGATGTAGGGATAAATTTTAACTCGCGATTAAGATTTAAGGATCGTATTGTAATAATAAGTAGACAAGCCAGCAAAATGCTTGGATATTTGTTAAGGACATGTAAGAGTTTTAAGAAAAGGGAAACGTTATATAATATTCTTGTACTTGCAAAACTAGAGTATGGATCTGTGATAATGTCACCGTAATTTGTATCACATGCTGAGACACTTGAATGGATACATAAAAGATTTTTAAAGTATTTGGTGTTTAAAGTGGAGGGTATTTATCCTGAAAGGGGTAGCTCATACCTTATACTTTATACGAGGTTTAATATAATGCCATTGGAAGATAGAAGATCACTTCACTACCTAAAAATGCGATTCAAAATATTACAAGGTAAAATTAACTGTCGATTTCTACTTAATAGACCTCATTTTCGAGTGTATATTAAAACTGATAAGGCAAGTAATGCTTACAACGCTCCGGCACACGATATGTGTAGGTTGATGAATTATTTGTGCAAGACTCACACTGAATCATTTAATTTGCTTAACTGTACAATGAGTTGATTCAACGCAATTGCAATAAAATGTGTACTAAGTAGAAATTAAAGGCAAAATAAAATACTGCAATCTGACTCTATGAACTTTAAAAGTGATATGTAGACACATAATATACTTTAAGCATATAGTAAGGCTAAAGGAAACTCTGTAATTGGTGTAAAAACTGCTGAGATTTCAATCAATATGAATTTGAATGGCACCGCGCAAACCAATAAAACTCTCTTGCTTCATGAACGGCTAGGATCCTTCTGTACTCGCCCAGAAAAAGACTAATAACTTTCCTTCATAAGAACGAAGATAAACTTCAATTACTGTACGAGTTGAAATATAATTTAATACATAATTCCTTTAAGTTTGAAGTAAAAAATGCGAAGGTCACAAACCAGCAAAGAAGAAGCGATTGAACGTGCGTTGTAATTAATCATAAACCTTTGAGAAAGCGAATTCATGCGGCGCACGCTCAATCGATTTGGAGCTTTTGAATCGGTCAACTCGGTAGACTGCTGTAAATTGGCGAATACTCATTGAATGAAATTTTGTACTGCACTTTAAATTGTAATGAATAACTTCTGTGAATGCGATGAATCGGTAATACTGAGGTTGCGTTGGGTTAATAGTACAAGACGGACTCTATGTATTTTCGTTGAATTCTAGTGAATCGGAGGCAATGTACCAAATACCGAATTATAATAAGTGGTCATTTTTTTAATTTATGTAATTTTATAGGTCACAAAAAATCATTATTTAAAAAAATAAGCGAACAGAGATTCGTGTCGTGATGGACGCATGGAAAGTGAAGATTTCTGCTATAAATTTTCGCTCAAATTCGGTAAATTCATGCACATGCCAGTTGAAATCGAAACTCGAACTCTCGGAGCACTATTAAAAATATTTATGCAACACATGCGCGTTATGGGCACTTTACGCCACCTATTTTGCGAGATGAAAGGTATCATTTACAGACCGGTGAATGAAGTCGGTGGTGGGGGTACACTTTATTTCCCTAGGGAAATAAAGTAACATTATTTCCCTGAAATTAGGGTTATAAAGCATGGAGATTGCAGGAAGTGCTGTCATCTGTATGTCAACTTGCCGAGTTACAAGTGCGGTTTCATAACCTTACTGTCATATGTATCAAAATGTGCTCCTGGACTGAAAAACTTTTTTCTTCTTCTTTCTTTTTGCAATGGTTTCTTCATTACGGGGGGCACGGCCCCCCGAACCACCCGGTGGGGGTTTCGCCACCTTCACCCCCACCAGCTCTGCGCCGTGGACCATGCCACTACGTCCTAGACCGCTGCCCTTTCAAATGCAAGGAGTTTCTTTGTGCAGATGTTGCGCGTGTACAAACCTAATCAAAACTTTTGATAAATGATTAACAGAATTGTAATGGTGTTTTGGATCTGGCTGAGTTCAAACTTTTGAAAGAATTTTGCGCAAGAGAACTAACTTAAGCTATTAGTAACTCTCGTTAATATTTTCTTAAGTACAAAATTCATCTGAAGTTTATAAATGAAGACTTAAGTTACGGTCCTCATAAAAAGAAAGAAAATTAATTGTTTTTGAAGTGATACTTCTGAATACACAAAATAATATAAATATCAATAAATCATATGAAAAAGATCAAATACTACTCACTTTTGCATAGGTGGACATTCCTGCGTGCACACGCCATCATCAAAAAAGTTCTTGCAAGCAAGACAGTCACTCTGTTTCGGTCCACGACAACCGCCCGCGCAAAATAGATGGCAACATTCTCGGGGATTTGATCCGAAGCATCTACCCTGCCAGCATTGTGGAGAACAATTCATTTTTGAAAATTGTTGGCAGTTTTCTGGTCCTTCTCCCCAACAGCCCTGCTCACAGCTTTTGTCGCATTCGGAACATATTCTCTCAGGCGAGGTGAAATTGTAAACATATTCATACTTTCCGCCCGATCCTGTGATTATCTCGTCCCAATTAATGGTCTTAATATGACAAAGGTTGTAGTTGTTTAAAATACCGACGCTCCCGTTGAGAATATCTGTGAAGTACACGAAGATTAATTACAGACTGCATATAATTGATTGAATTAAGACATCATATAATTAAAGAAACAAAAACAGCAAGATTTTTCAAATTTTTCAGTCGAATACGCACAGCAAGAAGAAGACTTATAAGTATGTTTAATATTTTGTTTTTGTTGCTTTCTTTATTCCAATGTAACTTTTGATAGGATTGACATATTGGAATCCATTTTTTTAAATGCACGTAATGCTTGCCAGAATGGTATTATTCATTATGAAAGATGTTTTTATTGTTTTCAAACCCTACCTGCCTTCTCAGTAAGTCATTATTAAATTCGCTTTTACCCCCTCCACCCTCCCTCTCACTCCTTAAAATCATACTAAGGTATAATCTTCTTTTTCTTATAATCTTACGCAAAGAACATTTGAAATGATCTGCGGCATGTCATAACTGCGGCATCTCTACCTAGCGGCATCTCTCACCAGTGGAAAGGGATTCTACCAATATTATTTCTGTGGCCAATCACAGGGGTTCCTTCTCGCCCCCAAAAGACGTTGGAAAAGGTGTAGAGTTTTGACTAACATTATTTCTATGGCCAGTAACAGCGTGCCTTCCCGCCCCCCACGAGACGTTGGAAGAGGGGTAGGGGTTTGATCAACATTATTTCTTTGGCCAGTCACTGGCGTGCGATGAGAGCTGCGGCAAAAATGTCAATTTCACTGTGAGAAATGCCGCAGATGTGACATTCCGCAGGTTTGACTTACCGCAGAGATACTTGCCGCATGTGAAATGGTATGTCCCCGATTTGCAATTTTAAACAAATTAATGGAGCAATACTTTAAAGAAAACTCATTAGCGGTTAATAAAACAAAATCGAAACTCTTAGTTTTTCACAAGGGCCATTTAGGAGACTATACTTTCTATTTTGAGGGTGAGCAGCTAGAAATAGTTGACAAGTTCGTTTATCTGGGTACTACTTTTTCGCAATCTCGATTATTCATTAAAGAGGCAGATAGAAAAATTAGCTCAACCAATATTGCAAGCGAGGCTGTTCTCAGAACCCGATATTCTGTTAATTCAGACTCCTGGAATATAAAAAAAACTACTTTCTTTCGTAGTCTAACATTGAGTGTACTGTACTACGCTACAGAAATTTGGAGGCTAAGATATACTGAGATGGTAGAAAGAGTCCAATCTTCTTTCTTTAAAAAGGTTGTGAATCTTCCTTCATGTACGCCGAACTACGCATTACGACTAGAAAAAAATAGAGTGCAACTGGACTGCGATATCTTTAAGCTGTCGTTGGGTTGGTAAGAAAAGTTTTTGGATATGGAAGATGGCAGATACCCAAAACCCTGATTCAAAACAATCAATTGCACGGCTAATAAGCCTCTGTGTAATCCTAAATATAACTGGGTACTAGAAATCAAGAATTTTTTCTATCTGTAATTCAGAACATTTATGGCCTAACTTAAATTCTGAAACTCTAAAAGAAAATAAAGAGCAAATTCTTTCTAATTTTGCTGACTACTTAATGCGTTCTGATTATAATATATATTCTATTTGTCAACTGAAACATTTATAAAAAGGAGGAAAATACACCAATAAGGGCAAGGTGATTTGGGGTACAAATACTCAACTGTGGACCACTCGAGAAACTTTGTGAATCCGAATGACAGAAATGTTCACAAAAAATATTGAGTCTCACTGTTCGATAATCAAAAAAAGATTTAGGCAGGTGCCTCGGTAAAATGTCATTTAACAGGACTGAACATTATTTAGTCGAGTATGTTTGGAGAAACGTTTATACCTCCTACGATAAACTTTTTTCGAGTTTTTTGGATGCTATCAAATACTTTTACCCTGAATGAGGCGAGAGGATCTACTTGAGATAATGTGTCCTTTTCAGTACAAAAAATTAAAACAAGATAAAATTATAAAAACTAGTAAAATTATATGTAAATCTTGAACGATTGCATTAATCAAATTTTCGAGCATAAGCTGCCATCTAACAGACAAGTTTTAGGTGTATCGCTTTTTAATACCCGAAACATGAAAAATAAATCTGAGAAAGTGCTTGTTTGTTAATTGCTGAAACACTAACTTTTTGGTGAAGAACAAGAATACCAACACAGAAAAAACAACACTGCGTATAAAAACTCAACATTTTAGTTGAAGAATGTAATAACTTAAAAAAAAGTCGTTCAAAGAAAAATTCAATAGAGACGGTGAAGGAAGCATGATTTTCTGAGCGTTTAGATGACCCGTTTGAGGCTGCTCTTGCAAGTGCGCTGAATTTAATGACGATAGAGAAAAACAAACAGTTTCCCTTTTGCACAGAGCAAGACATACAAACAGGCTACATGAGCGGAATTGATGCAGAATTATCTGAGAAGGAAGATCGACTTGAAAAAAGATTGGAAAGTGAACACTTAAAGAAAGAACGTTCTCTTTCGAATCGAAACGACAGCTACACAGAAAACTCTAGGGGGTCCATCTGATCCAAAAAGGAGAGCGCGAGAATGGAATATAATCAATTCTAATCTACGAAACTGGCCTCAGCATTGGACAAATGTAAAGTAAGTGACAGAAATGCAGTGTAAATTTGAATAGCAACTACTGTAGCATTAGGTCATAATACGAATGATCTTGATATAAATAGATCATCAATTCAGCGAAGTCGTATACTTCTGCGTGAAAAGTACGCGAAAAAAATTCGAGCCGAATTACTACCACTGAGGTGGAAAGTTGCTTCTCGACTTAACGGGAAATGAAAATTTAAATAGATTACACATTATGGCGACAAGCAATGGGGCTGAAAAACTTGTTAACATTCGAAAACTAGCTTCTGAAACAGGAATAAATCAAGCCAATGCTGTACACAGTGCATTCAAAAAGTTCTGGGACTGATTTTTTTCTAAGCGTACTTAAGGCAATACGGTTTAGTCTCTGCTTGGAATAATTGCTCTCGTTCATTATGAGTCAAACGAACTTTGGTTCATTGCAAGGACTTCAGTCGCTTGTGTGCAGTGTACGTTTGAAATTATTAAGATTTTTTAGTTCGTCACGATTTCGGGAATGGAACAAAGAGCTGCGATTAAGTTTGGTTTCAAACTAGGCTAAAGTGCTTCGGAAACGTAAAATGTTACAAAATACTTATGGAAGTGGCTGCCTAGTGCGGAGCAAAGTTTTTAAGTGGTACGCGCGTTTTAAGGATGGCTGGGAATCGCTTGAGCACGATCCGAGAGAAGGGTGTCTCACCTCAAGTGTAACGGACGAGAACGTCGAACATGTGTGTGCGCTCCTTGCACACAATCGTGTAAGTATTACACATTTCTAAAGCACTTTTGCCTAGTTTGAAACAAAACTTAATCGCGGCACTTTGTTCCATTCCCGAAATTGTGGCAAACTAACAAATCTTAATAATTTCAAACGCACACTGCACACAAGCGACTGTAGTGATTGCGATGAACCAAAGTGCATTAGACGCAGAATGAACCGGAGTAATTATTCCACGCTGAAACTAAACCGGATTCCCTTCAGTGTGCTTAGAAAAAAATCAGTCCCCGAACTTTTTCAATGCACTGTGTATATGAACCACTTAATGTGCATCAAACTGCATAAAATACAGGGCAACTGAATGGTTCTTGCATTTTACTGGAACCATATTTAGAAAAATATTTACTGTTTTTGATTTGCAAATATCACTTTCACGTGATTATATTAAGCTGTTCATTTGAAGAAAAGTTTGGAGTGACATCGGGACCAACAGTTTGTAGATTTGTTCAAACAATTTAAATTTGTTTGAAAATTTACGAGTATTCTTAGAAAACAAATTAGTACCTAAAAATATTAAAATCTGTCGAAAATTTGAGGAGATAAAAGGTTTCTCCTGTTTTAGGTAAACTATATGCTTGAAAAAACACGTAATACTAAAATAATTGTAAAATGATTTAAACAAATTATTTATTATTATCATTGATTAAAGAACTCATAAAGTATAGAAAATACGTTCATTTTGCGACTTACCTGGAAAAAAAAATGTTTAAACAATTGAAAGTTAGTTAAGCTATGACTATATATATATATATATCATTAAGCTATTTCCCTTTCGGCGAGCCTCCAGGGGTAAGCGTGACACTACCCGATTTGGGTAGTGTTTTTTAGGTGGATTTGTAGTAAATGGGCTCACCACACCCACGACCGCCAACAGCAACGCAGTAGTATCAGACGGTCACCCATCCAAGTACTAACCGCGCCCAACACTGCTTAACTTCAGTGATCTAACGGGAACTGGTGCTTCCAGCGTGGTATGGCCGTTGGCCATACTAAGTGTTCTTAAATTACCGATTAATGATTATTCATGAAAAAAATCTTTCAAAAAGCGTTAATAAATCGCAATATTACGTAAAATTCAAATTTTTCGCTTACGGGCTTTCTTTGGGGATCCATAAGAGTGCCTTAAAGTGATTCGCCCTCACAATTTATGATTAATTCCTATTCTCTGAAGAATTCTGAACAATAGACTGGAATACGGAATTGTTAGTAAACATATGATCGCGTTTACCTATTGCACTTACAAAAAGCTGTCTTTTTCCTATGTTAAATCATGCTTACTCCACAATGTGTCTTAATATTCGCACGTACCGTCGTTACGCGTACGTTTTTATGGCACCAACACGTTGTTACCATCTGTAAAATTAAAATCTCGTTTAATTTGCAGATTTAAGAACGAAATTTCTGCTTTTCTGATATTAGTATTGTCACAGTGTTGAAAATCTATCTTTTTCCACATATCATAGCTTCAAATTACACTGTAAGATTCAACAGCATTTACTTAACATTTTTATATCCTTTTTTTATTGTAAACCAGCACTAAATTTCCTTATTTCAAAAAAGTCACATTTTTGTTCCTTTTTGCAATTCTAGGTAACCTCAAACTAATATCTTTTCGTGGCTTTTTTTAGTATAATTCACTTTTCCATTACTTTTAAACAGCATGTAACTAATAGAAGAATCTTTACTGTTTCCGAGAACAAATCCAACAAACTAATGCGACAGTTGGTAAGAACGCGTTGGTGCCATAGAAACGTACACGTATCGACGATACGTGCAAATCTTAAGGGCATGTGATACTTCAATCGGATTCAGTTCCCCCGGATTTTTGTCCACAAAACTGAAATTTTTTAAAAACTGAATTCGGAGATGCTATAAAATAGAATAACGGACGTCCTTGAACTCTTTTTTTAAGGAATAGCAAAAAAATATATTCTGCTAAATAAAATTTTTCTGTATATGCACTGTTTGGAGGTTAGGATCGGTTGTCAAGTCTCTGTCATTCCGATAATGTTGGTATCTGTTGTACCGAGTGACATAGAGGGCGTCCTAACGAGCATAAATTAAATTATTTATGAAATATATTTTTTGGATTGCCTACAAACAAGCTTAGTTCCGGGACATTAGTTACCATGTTTGATTACTTGTCCTAAGTTTTCGACCAAAAATATTGTGTAGTTTGGAAGTAAAGCTGCGGGGAGAATTGTAACCAACATAACCTCAAAATACACACATATTAATCAAATTTAGCAAAATGAATTTTTTTAATTATTCCACAACATACGAGTTCGGGGACGTCCGTTACCATGTTCGCTATCATTCCCCA
>CAKNWW010260262.1:0-20347 GCA_932074435.1 Andricus kollari | reverse complement strand
TTACTAAGTGGTGCATTGCATCCTACTATTTGAAATTGTTCATCCTACTCTTTTTAGAAGTCAGTTTAACTTACCAAAACGCAAAATAGTAATTTGAACAAAATTCACCGACGAAAAGCTGCGCTTCAATTTAAAATAGTTAGAGCTAATGGTTTAGAGAGTTCTTCTAACGATTCACTTTTTTCCGTATAGTGACATAAGAGTTCTATCGCTCTGTTCTATATTATTTATATTACAGAATTCGAGAACTGTTACATATCCTTACTGTAACAGCGTTACAGAACAGTGTGACCTTTATGTTCCGTTCCTGGAACACGTGTGATATTCTAGTGACATAACAGTTCTATCACTCTGTTCTATATTGGTTACATTACGTAATTCCAGAACTCTTACATATCCTCACAGTAACAGCGTTACAGAACACTGTGACCTTTATGTTCCATTTTTGGAACACGTGTGACATTCTAGTGACATATCAGTTCTATCACTCTGTTCTATATTGTTTACATTACATAATTCCTGAACTATTACATATGCTCACAGTAACTGGGTTACAGAACAGTGTCACCTTTATGTTCCGTTCCTGGAACACGTGTGACATTCTAGTGACATAACAGTTCTATCACTCTGTTCTATATTAGTTACATTACATAATTCCAGAACTATTACATATCCTTACCGTAACAGCGTTACAGAACACTGTGACCTTTATGTTCCATTCTTGGAACACGTGTGACATTCTAGTGACATAACAGTTCTATCACTCTGTTCTGTATTAGTTACATTACATAATTCCAGAACTATTACATATCCTTACAGTAACAGCGTTACGGAGCACTGTGACCTTTATGTTCCATTCTTGGAACACGTGTGACATTCTAATGAGATAACAGTTCTATCACTCTGTTCTATATTAGTTACATTACAGAATTCCAGAACTGTTACATATCCTCACAGTAACAGCTTTACAGAACAGTGTGACCTTTATGTTCTGTAATTGTTATGGCACACGATTGTAACAATGTTATGTATAAATGTTCCCTTTTTGTTATGTAACATTTACAGAACGTTTCTGCTGGGAAGGAGCTTGTGTATTAAATCTTCATTGGTGGAAATTCAAGAGCACTTTCGTGCGTTGAATTCTCTGAACCGCTTGAAATCCTTACTACGGGCTTCTGCAGCTTTTTCTGAATACGCTATATTTTGAATATTTGAATTACGTGAAAAACTGAAAAGCAGTTTTAAAACAAAATTTTCTTCAGTCAACCTCACCGACATTTACGTAAAACATTACTCTACTTTGCACTTATATTTTTTATAAAATTTGTTTATAACATAAATAAATAATATCGATTGGCAATTCTTCATCACTAAACATCACCACTTATGTAATTTGAAGAAGATTAGAAAGAAAAACGATCACTTTCTATCTATAAATGGTCAAACTACGCATTTGTTTATAAAATTTGTTTGTAAGATAAATAAATAATATCGGTTGACAATTATTCGTCACTAAACATCACCACTTATTTAATTTGAAGACGATCAGAAAGAAAAACTATTACTTGCTGTTTATAAATGTCCAAACTATGCATTTGTTCATAAAATTTGTTTATAAAATAAATAAATTATATCGAACGACCAATCTTAATAACTTCCATTCTATTTTAGCTATTTAAATTTTTTATGAGGGTTTTCGAAACGTTATTTTTCACTCTTTTATTCTATTTTATTAACGAAAAAAACAAAACAAAATTTAACCATTTTTTAAATAATTTAATTGTTTATTTAACTTTTTTAGCAATTTAGGGTATTTTTCTTATTTTTTAAATCGTATTAAAAGAAAGCTTGACCTTTTGGCTTCAAAAAAGGTCTTTAGAAAAAAAGTGGTCCAGTGAATAGTTTCCGATGTGAAGGCAGTCCTAATGCTCGTGCTCAGACGCAATCCTTTAGTAGTCCACATACTAGTTTTCAAGTCTACCATTCTTTCAACGCATTCAGGTTCATTCAGAATGACATTAAGTCATCTAATAAACAATTTAAAGATGCTTGTCGGCGGTTCAGAGAAAGTTTATAATATTTGTTATTTGTTATAAGCAAATAAAAAAAGCAAACTACTCTTTTCAGAAGTGATGTGGATTTTCCTCAATATAAATGATTTCTTACTCTTATATTTCGTCAGTTTACAATAATTATTGATTATTTATGAATATTCCATGAATAAGTGCATAATGTATCCGTTGTTAATATATAAACAGTGCTTTGTCAAATGAATCAACTACAGAACAATTATTAATTAACGCCTGTCGTCAGCCTGTGATCTGTAAAATGTTAGTTTCCAGAGTCTACCACGTGGCAGTTGCAGTGATATTTTAGACTCCTTCGGGGTGCTTCATTTAAGTGAGTCCCCTCGCCTCTCACTATTCGGGGTGCTTGTTTTTTGTTATTCCCCTCGCCTATCACTATTATTATGGATATAAAATCCTTCTTCCCCGGCATTAATCGACTGCTCTCGTCATCTTCATAAAAACTAATCACTGCTAGTTCATTTTCTGGTGGCAGTTTTCTTCCTAGCTTGAGTCCAGGCAAAGCCATTATTCCATGTTTTTGAAATAATTTGTCAGCTTTCCGGGCTTGACGTTCCGTTGCACCGTATTCTTCCATTACCTTTCTACGATTCCATGATTTAGGAGCAAGTGTGAGTAATGTTATTTTTTCTTCACCATCAGTACTTACCTTACATTTTTCTATAATTTGTTGAAGAGTTTCTAGTGTTGCTGTGTGATTTTGATCTTTTCAACCATTATATTCTATTGGAACCAATAGAAAATCTGGATCATCGCTGATTTCTTTTTCTACGCTATTGTCATCAACCGCACCGCCATAAACAACGTCTTCCACTTCAACAGATTCTTGTTCCATGTTGGATTAATTTGGAGACACCTGTGAACTCAATTTCTTAAATTCTTTTCTACAAGGCTGAACATTTTTAGCGTCGTTCGGCAATTGGGGAAATTTTAACCTTTGACTTACCGACAAAGGTCTTAAGTTTGGTGTTTTCCAATGCTGAATCATGAATCTTATTTGTAATCTTTTATTTAAAATAATGTATTTCTAAACAGCATAAAGTCCAAAAGAACGAGAGATCGTGCGTTATAACAGCAATACCGAAATACCTTGCAGAGAATCAAATAAGACGATGCTTTTGTTTCATGACATCTTTGTCTTTGAGTGAAGTCGAAACATAATTGAGCAGTTGGGCGCAATAAGGAATCTTCCATATATTACGTACGTCGTTTTTGTACAAATGAAAAACAAATGGCTTCTAAAAATACAAGTAGACTGTTATTGAGTCCAACCGCTCAATTGCTTAACGTTTAACAGAGACTGGGGGATTGACAAAACGTTGAAGTCTTGAGAACAATAATACGATAACTTTTTATTAGAATTACCAGTTATCGAAGTACACCTAAATTTACAAAATCAAGGCCGAGTCTAAACGTTATTAGAGTTTCTAGGCACATATTCAGAAAAAACTTGGTTCATAAAATGAAATTTTTGGACGACTGTGTATAAACAATCAATAATTATTGTAAACTGACGAACTATAAAAGTAAGGAATCATTCATATTATAGAAAATCCACATAAATTCTGAAAAGAGTAGTTTGCTTTTTTTATTTATTTATAAAAAATAAAAAATAATATAAACTTCCTCTGAACCGCCGACAAGCATCTTTAAATTGTTTATTAGCTGATTTAATGTCATTCTGAATAAACCTGAATGCGTTGAAAGAATGGTAGACTTGAAAACTAGTATGTGGACTACTAAAGGATTGCGTCTGAGCACGAGCATTAGGACTGCCTTCACATCGGGGCCTATATCTCGGAAACTATACACTGAACCACTTTTATACTAAGGACCTTTTTTGAAGCCAAAAGGTCAAGCTTTCTTTCAATATGATGTAAAAAATAATCAAAATACCCTAAATTGCTGAAAAAGTTAAATAAACAATTAAATTGTTCAAAAGATGGTTAAATTTTGTTTTGCTTTTTTCGTTAATAAAATAGAATGAAAGAGTGAAAAATAATGTTTCGAAAACCCTCATAAAAATTTTTAATTGCTAAAATAAAAAGGAAGTTACAAGCTTTAGAAAATTCCCATGCAGGCGTTGGGGTTGAAAATGTCACACCGCGTCACTTGGAGAGGGGTGGTTTTTGTGGTCTATAAATTTGTCGATTAATCATTGTTAGGAAGGTGAACATATTCCCAGAATTTAAAGACAATCGAAGAACATGACTTTTAAAGTTGGGGCAGTTGAGGAATAATGCCCATGTCTATTAAAAAAATAATAATTTTGACCTTCGCGAAAAAATCCAATATGGTGGGTGAGTATGCTAAATAAACTTTTGATTATTTTTCAAAATTGGTATCAGGGGTTTCTTGAGGTCGCTGATTACGAATCCGAAGTCCGCCATATTAGATCCGCCATTTTTTTCCTTTTTTAAAAATTTTTGACATCGGATTCGTAATCAGCGACCCCAAAAACCTTTCAGTAACATAACTTGGCCCATTTGATGTACATTTTATACTTTTCGCCAGCTTTTTGCGATTTGTTCCCACTGTGGTTCGGGTTGAAAACGAGCACAGTTGGATTGGTGAGAGGCCTGGATCACGCACTACAGGGCATGGGCGAACATTTCATCACTTTCGTTGATGACACATTGATTACATCGGAAGACCATCGGCAACATCTTGAACACTTAGAGGAGATATTAACCCCTTCGTTGGCAGAGAGAATTCGACAAATATGCCCAAAATGTCAGGAAAATTTGTTGTCCTGAAAATTTGTATCCTGGGGGTTTTGGGGTCGCTGAATCCGAATCTGAAGTCAAAATTCAGAAATTCAAAATGACGGATCCAATATGGCGGACAAAAATACAGCAACCGTTTTTTGTATTTTCGTCAGCCATATCGGATCCGCCATTTTTAATTTTTTAATTTTGACTTCATATTCGGATTCAGCGACCCCAAGCACCCGTATGCACCGAGATTTATCAAAATCGAGCCGTTTTTTGTATTTTCGTCCGCCATATTGGATCCGTCATTTTGAGTTTTCGAATTTTGACTCAAGATTCGGATTCAGCGGCCCCAAAAACCCGTAAGTACCGAGATTTATCCAAATCGAGCCGCTTTTTGTATTTTTGTCCGCCATTTTGAATTTTTGAATTTTGACTCCAGATTCGGATTCAGCGACCCCAAAAACCCGTAAGTACCAAGATTTATCCAAATCGAGCCGTTTGATGTATTTTCGTCCGCCATATTGGATCCGCCATTTTGAATTTTCGAATTATGACTTCAGATTCGGATTCAGCGACCCCAAAAAACCCCGTGTAAGACTTTAATGCAAAATGGGAGTAAGTTAAATAGGAAAAAAGAAGATTGACGCATTTTGCGTCAATGCCACACAGGGCACGGCAGATTTTGACGCATATTGCGTCAATGCAAACGAAGGGGTTAAGAAGACTAGAAGAGAATAATTTGACTTTATATCTAGCAAAGTCACATTTTTTTCGAAAAGATACGAAATGTCTCGGTTTTATTCTTACAACGGAAGGGATAAAACCAGACCCTGAGAAAATGAATAGTATCCAGGACTTTTCTGGGGCACCAAATATTGAGCAATTGCGAGTCTTCTTAGGAATAATACATTTTTATTATAAGTTCAGCGATAGACAAGCTGCGGAAACGGCGCCTCTGCTAAAATTCATAAAAAGGGCACTACCTAGGATTGCATTGGAACAAAGAAGCCGAGAAAAGTTTCGAAAAAGTTAAAAAAATTTTCGGAAATTCAATAATCAATGGAAGCAAGAAATTGAAGACAAAATAAGAAACTTTCTGCAACAGCAAAAAATGGACAATCGGCTTCAGCAGATCAAACAAGAAATTACCCGAAATACGGAAGAAAGGACGATATTCATGATCATAGAAAACGTTATATATCAGTTTAATGGAAACGAGTACCGAATTTATGTACCACAGGACCTAATAAAAATCATAATCAAAGAATGTCATCTGTCGCATGGGTATACAGGTGCCGAAAGAACTTACAAATTATTACGAGAGTCATTTTACAGTCCAAGAATGGCGAAAATTACGCGTAAAGTTGTGGCAACCTGTAATTCCTGTCGGAGGGACAAAACCTCTACACAGGCATCTCAACCCCTGTTAGAGCCCGTTCTCTCCCAGTAGCCACTGGAGTTAATCTCAATTGATTTTTTTGATCCTCTGACTAAAACCAAGTACGAATACGAGCATTTGTTAGTGATGATTGACACCTTTACAAAATATGCAAAGCTCTATCCTTTTAAAAATGCCACGAGCAAGGCTGCAGATTCACCCACCGAAAACGCTGCAGTTCCAAGTACCTCTCGGCAAACAAAAGAAGAAGAAGAGGCCGAGAAAATTTGGAAAAAGAAAGTGCAAGAGAAAAGGATTAAAAAGCAACGAAACTGGATTCTCACCGTCAGGAGAAGCCGACATAATGCCCTCGTGGAGAACATTTTCAACGATAAGCATCTACGTCCGGCAAAGAAAAGTTGCCGAGACGCTACAAAGTCCAACGACAAGAAAAACGACGAGAGTGAGAGTTTGAAACTGAAGAAACTCAAACTCAAGGACCTTCCGCAGAAAAAGAATATTCTCCCTGGACTCAGACGGGAATATCAACAAATAATGTATACTAAAGCAAGGGATTTACGACAGAAACAGGTCAACGCCGGAAATGAGGAGAAATCTTGGAGGCCTCATCAACCTGAACAACAAAGAGTAAAACAAGAAATTGAAATTCTCCATGAAGACGAACCGAATATCGAAATAAGTCATTTTTGTTTGTTTGAATTTTACTCTTTTATACCTTCATGTCTAATTCCAAAGAGGGTCTGTTTTAACCAGCAGATTACAATATGAAACCTTAGACGAGGCAAAATTCCTGCCTCCTATGATAATGCACCGAACAGTTGCATGACATATAAGCAAGGAAAGAGCACAGAGTACGCAGCCTCCCACTATAGCATCTCTCGCGTATTATGGGAGTCAAGAGAAGGGCGCGATCCATAAAAAGAGTCACGTAAGGCAACTCGCAAGTTTCTTGGGAAGTACCTTAAGGGTAGCGGGAGATCGCATCTTCCTCAACTAGCCTTATACTTCTTTCCAAGTATGGGAAGCGTTGCTGACTTAGCAGAAATTTCGATCTCTGCAATTCTCCTCCAAAAAGGCAGAGTCCCTTTGGGGGAGGACGAAGATTATATCTTCTAATGACACATGAAATGACACATGACATGACACATGACATGACCAATGACATGACCCATGACATGACACATGACATGACACATGACAGGATGCATGACATGACGCATGAGATGACACATGACATGACACACGACATGACACACGACATGACACACGACATGGAACATGACATGAAACATGACATGAAACATGACATGGAAATTTCGGAATTCCAAATTGATGGGTATGAAATTTATTGCTGGATGACTTGATAAATTTATAATTTATAAAGAAAAGTGGACACTTGCCAGTTTTGTAATGTTGGAATTATCAATGTGGAAAATTTTGCAATATCTAAATTTATACTTGGCCGACTTGATAAACTTGGAATTTATAAATAAATTTGCAGAGTGCTTAATTGGGAAATTTCAGAATTCGAAATTGATGGTTATGAAATTTATTGCTGGATGATTTGATAAATTTAAAATATATAAAGAAAAGTAGACAACTGCCAGTTTTGTAATGTTGGAATTATCAATGTGGAAAATTCTCTAATACCGTAATTTATAGTTGACAACTTTAATTTCTTTCGTTCTCAAATACTTGGGAAAAAATATATATTGAGTCAGTGCCGCACCTATGAAAAAAAATTTCAAGTCGGATTTAACCAACACCCTTAATTGAAATATAAAAATGCATCCGTGCCCTGGTGGAAAAAATTCTCTTCAAATTCTCTGCAAATTACTTCATAATACCCCTGCAATAGCTTTGCAAGTACTCTGCAAACGTCTCCTGCATTACTGCTTAAATTGAAACACTTTAGCATAAATGCAGAAGAACTCTGCATTACTCTTCTTCATAAATGGTCTGCATTCTCATGCATTTCTCAGCGAGTTTTCTGCAAAGGATGTTCGCAAATACTCTGTAAAAGTCTCTGCTTTAGTGTTTAAATTGAAGCACTTCAGCAAAAATGCAGAGATGCTCTTCATTGCTCTGCGGCAGACAATTCTCTGCAAAAAAAACCGTTTTATATATAATAATTGCACTTCATTTATATTTTTGAAATTACGCAATTGCAGGCATGGTCACTTACAACCACAATCGCACGCACAACGCTCTGAAAAATCGTCCCCGCTGGCGATTCGAACCCTTACGACAAAATCTCAGCCAAGCTTTTTCGCTGAAAAACCAGGGCTAACGGAGGAATATTTTTTCGTTTTACACCATTTATATGAATTGGTGGTTTTAAAAATGCGTAATAATAATATTTAAATTTTAATAGTTAAATGTTTAATTTAAATATTCATTTAATTTGTGATTCATGTTCAAACTGTAAAGCTCCAAAATTTAAAGGATTTATCACTTCCAGATGTATTACAAGTAAAAAATATTTAAATTTCAGTACGATTTTCCAGCATAAAAAACAATAAAAAAGTGATAATTCCAGTTAAAAAAATTATTCCTGATAAAAAATACTTGAACCTGAAATTAGTATTCTAACTTTAAAGTTGAACTTGAACATCAAATCGAAGACTAGATGAAATTAGAAGTCTTCAAAATGAAAATTTTTAAATAATAAGGCTTTTATAAAATGTAGCTAAAAGATAGTAATTATTTATACATTTTTATCAAATATAAGAATGCACTTTTAAATAATATAATGAATAGTATAATAGTATAATAAATTACAAACATAGGTGAGTGAAGTAAATGGTGTATTTTTGTTAAATAATTTTTTTATTTTATTTCTGGAAGAATATTTGAAGGGATGCAGTATACAGCATTAGAGCAGCAAACATACACAAATTATAAGCAAATAAAAAAAATGTATGAACAAAATATCCACTATATATGCGTTGATTAAAAATAGTATAACAATTATTAAAATAAATACTAACATGAATAAAAAGTAAAGTATGGAAAAAAATTTCTGATTGACAATTATTCAGAACAAATATATAATTTATCTGCTTTAATGTTCACAAAATAATGAAGGCAATATTTGGAAAAGTTCATTCTTTCGACCTTTTTGAATTTTGAACTTTAAACCTTAAACTAATAATTTTTAAATGTGGTAGCTGCTGGACCGGGAAATAAGCAGGATATTTTTTAATCCGGAAAACTGGAAAGGACCGTGAATTTAGGGGTTAAACAAATTTAAACGTCCGATTGAAACTTTATAAACGATTTTCAATTTTAAAATAATTTAAAATGAATAAACTCATTATTAAAGTTTTCATTCAATTTCAAATTACACATGTTCGAATATCGTTTCAGTTTTAAAAATTCCATTTTAACCCGTTGCGATTTAAAATTTTAATGCAAATGTCGGTAAGACCTAGTTTGCAGAGAAATTGTAGGAAAAAGCAGAGCGTCCCTGCGTTCGTCTGCAAATGTTTCTCTTTACACGGTAATTTTTCCTGTAAATCTCCGTCACACCTAATTTACAGAGAATTTGCAGAACGAAGCAGACTTTGTCTGCTTCTTTCTGCAAGCAGTTCCTCCCGATAGTTTTCTTCTCAGTCCTTTTCCTGCAAATCTCGGTAAGACCTAGTTTGCAGAGAAATTGTAGGAAAAAGCAGAGCTTCCAAGCATTTTTCTGCAAATGCTTCTCTCGACATAATACTTCTTCCTGCAAATCTCCGTCACACCTAAATTACAGAGAACTTGCAGAAGATGAACAGAGAAATGCCGAGATTCTCTGCATTTCGCTGCAAATAATTTTTCTCTGCATACTGATTTTCACGCAAATATCCGTGAGACCAAATTAGTAGAGAAATTGGGGAGTTTTGCAGATTAAAGATGGAAGATTTATCTGCATTTATATGCAAACGTGATTGCAGAAAGGCCGCGGAAAAAATACAGGAAGATTTTCCCACCAGGGTGACTGCTGATGTATACGGCAATAGCCCCGTACAGACTATTTGAAGAATACCAACTCTTGAAAAAAATACCTTCAACATATCAACATGTCAACATGACATGTCATGTCATATGTCATGTCATGTGTCATGTCTTGTGTCATGACATGTAATGAAATGATATAATATATTTTTTTGACATGGAAATATATTTTCTAAGATTTAATATCTCTCGTCGCTCAGTTGCCGTGTAAAGTTGCACCATTGACATTCACAACTGCCTGTAAATTTCAAATTACACGTCCTCAGCTATTTGCACATACACTCACGTCAGCGGCACATGCACGCTCGACGTCTTAAAGCGCGCTGCTGATTGTTCGAGCTTTGAACCTCTATAACTCCTTAACTAAGCTTCTAATTAAATGTTGGTATAAAGCATTTTCGATTCAAGTTTTATCAAGGAATTCAAAAATATTAAAATGTATTTTGAGTACCCGGACATCCTGTATATCATCAGTCACATACGCATTTTTGTTATACAATCAAGTGATCTGATTAGACCAGTATGCATAATTTGGCATATTAAGTAAAGCCTGGATATTTACCCCACTACCTACGGACTGGGTTGCAGTCATGTGCATGATGGGGGACCTACAGCTTAAGGTGGGATTCGAATCATTAGAACCTCTGTAAAAGTAGATAGAACAATTTCCAGATGTACGGACTCAGGGATCGCACCCCGGAACTTTAACGTTAAGTCCGAGCACCTAACCGCCTGAGCCACCGAGGCTCATTATTAATGTTATTATTTGAAAACTGAGGAAGCTAATTATTCTCTCAGTTTTAAGATGGGTACAGCCCAATATGTTGAAGGTATTTTTTTCAAGAGTTGGTTTTCTTCAAATAGTCTGTACGGGGCTATTGTCGTATATATCAGCAGTCACGGATGCATTTTTATATTTCAATTAAGGGTGTTGGTTAAATCCGACTTGAAATTTTTTTTATAGGTGCGGCACTGACTCAATATATATTTTTTCCCAAGTATTTGAGAACGAAAGAAATTTAAGTTGTCAACTCTAAATTACGGTATTGGAGAATTTTCCATATTGATAATTCTAACATTACAAAACTGGCAATTGTCTACTTTTCTTTATATATTTTAAATTTATCAAATCATCCAGCAATAAATTTCATAACCATCAATTTCGAATTCTGAAATTTCCCAATTAAGTCCTCTGCAAATTTATTCATAAATTCCAAGTTTATCAAGTCGGCCAAGTATAAATTTAGATATTGCAAAATTGCCCACATTGATCATTCAAACATTACAAAACTGGCAAGTGTCCGCTTTTCTTTATGAATTATAAATTTGTCAAGTCATCCAGCAATTAATCTCATAACCATCAATTTCGAATTCTGAAATTTCCCAATTAAGCCCTCTGCAAAATTATTTATAAATTCCAAGTTTATCAAGTCGCCCATGTATAAATTGCGATATTACAAAATTTTCCACATTGATAATTCCAACATTAAAAAACTGGCAAGTGTCCACTTTTCTTTATAAATTATAAATTTAGCAGTTCGCCAAGCAATTAATTTCATACCCATCAATTTGGAATTCTGAAATTTCCAAGTTAGGCCCTCTGGAAATTTATTGATAAATTCCAAGTTTATCAAGTTGCCCAACTATAAATTTCGATATTGCAAAATTTTCCACATTGATAATTCCAGTATTACAAAACTGGCAAGTCTTCACTTTTCTTTATAAATTATAAATTTAGCAGTTCGCCAAGCAATTAATTTCAGAAATACCACAAATTTCTAATTCTGATATTTCAAAAACTGCCTGGGCTCGTGGTGGATAATGAAGGGCGCCCCAGTTTCGCGTGTGGCAATGTGTGGTTCGGACTTCAGAGCATTGGAGCGCGAATTTGACAGGTGGTCTGCATGCCGTGTTTGCTTTGCTGCATAGAATTTCAGTCTTATGGTCTTCACATACACAAGGCATCTCAATTTTGTACTCTTTTTTCTCTATTTTGCGACATATTTTGCAAAATTTAGGTTTAACATTATCAATTCGTGGGTCTTCGAATACGTGATAGCTTCTGAGAATGCTTCTGTGATGTCAGAATTGCGAGTAAACAAATAAATTTGCGAACGGTTCTTGCCGTATAAGGGCTATAGTCTGCTGTCCTCAGATTTCTCTCTTTCCGAAAAATTTATAAATTCCGTGAAAATAACGATTGCCTCGGCAAAAGGCTTCATTTCTCTAAATTTTATTGATCCAAGGTTCTTGAAAAACCCCGGATATTTGACAAGTTTTCTTTCTTTCATTCTCAAATACTCGGGAAAGAATATATATTGAGTCAGTACCGTACCTATAGAAAAAAATTCCAAGTCGGATTTAATCAACACCCTTAAGTGATCTGATAAGAGCAGTGTGCCTACTTTGATATATTGAGCAAAGCCTGCTTTTTACCCCATCAGCGACGTGCTGCATTATAACCAAGTGCATGATGAGGGGATATACAGCTTAAGGTGAAATCGAACCACTAGAACCTCGGTAAAAGTACATGGAAAATATTCCACAGGTACCGACTCAGGGATAAAACCCCGGACCGCTAACGTGAAGTCCGAACGCTTAACCGCCTGAGCCACCAAGGCTTTTTTATTATGGTTTTTTTTTAAACTTTGTTCTCAAGTGAACCCGGTTTTTCATCATCAGCCACAAACTAAGCCAAGTACCTAATGAGATAAGGATGTTATAAATTAATTTAATACGATGTTTAAAACCTTTGGGATAATGTTGTAGTTACAAAATTAGGAGCATGGTCTGGTTTGGAGTTCGTATTTTACCGCCGTTATCCTGACAAGGCGGCAGCGAGCGTTGAAGGTAACAACAATCGCCTCTGGATGCTTTCTTAGAGCTACCATCTGCCACTCCATAGGTTTTTAGCCGCCTGCTTCCTGATGATCTAGAAAGTTTCTCACTCCTCAATATTCAAGATATTCAGTGCATCTTGCGTGCACATTGCCTGTAGCCGAAATCACAATAGGATGAATAGATGCATGTTCCACATTCCTCCATATTGTCTTTACTTCATGCCTTAGCTCGCTATACTTTGGGATCTTGGTTCTATATGTTGCCTGCAAATTTCGGTTAAGTGGACAAGCAATGTCGATGATGTAGACTCTTCCATCTTTTTTTCTCGCATTACGATGTCCGGTCGATTGGCTCGGATGTAATGATCCGTCTGAATAGTAACATCCCAATATAAGTTGTAATCTTCGTTTTCTAAAACCAACATTGGAACGTATCTATAGAAAGATCAATAATGTGCACGATGAATTCGTTGGTATCTCCACATAATCGTCACCGGTCAACCACGTCTTGACGTAGCACGTGTTAGCAATTATTTCTGGTGCTGATAACCCTGTACTGTATCGCAATAACGAATCCTTCCGTTTCCGGATACAGGACGCCCTTTCTCAGCCAAATATTGGATGCCTCACTATCCACTTCATGTTGATCTAACGTTTTGGGGTGCTCGCCATGGATCCCTTTCTGTGTCCATTGCGTTCCTAATTCCTCTATGGTCACACAGTCTCCTGACATCTACAAGCCTCTACCCCCTCTATGTCTTCGTATAACTACCCTTTCAATCGCCAAATCACTGTGGTGCATTCGGTGATTCGTTATTTCTACGCGGATGATTCTATTTTATCGTTCGAGGTCGGTGTTCAAACATTTGATGAGCCCAAAGGAGTACGTAAGAATAGGGATGACATAGGTGTTGATTGCCTATATCTTGTTTGCCGAGTTAAAAGAACTCTTCAGAACCAATCTGAGTCTTGTAGTGAAGGCAGTCGTTAGGGTTTTCTTAACTATCGTATGCTGAATACCGTTAGATTCGAGAATACCGAGGTATTTATATGACTTCCCCTCATTCATTGCCTCGATATCATTCTCGCGATTGTTCTCTAGCTCTGCGGTCCCTAATTCTCCTCTGGTTAAATGCACTGTTCTGCATTTATCTAGTCCGAATTCCATGTGGATATCATTGGAAAACTGCTTTGTGACGTCGATCACTTGCTGCAGTTTCTGGTTTGAACTAGCGTATAAGTACAGTTCATCCATGTATAGAAGATGGGACACTCGATTACCATGCTCGTTATCAAGTATTCGGAACCCATGAGACATGCTGTTTAGTTTTTGCTCAGTGGGTTCAACGCTAAACAGAACCATGATGTACTGAAGGAGTCTCCTTGGAACTACCCGTCGTTATGCGTATTGATCTATTTATCCTTGATTGTCTATGATCAAAATACTTGATTCTTGTACCCCAAAGCATCATCACACGACTTAGGAAGTCAATGATGACTAGATCTATGGTGACTAGATCTTTACTGCCTCGCGAGTTTTTACAACATCCTTTTGTTCTTCTGTATGAAGGATGACATTTTCGTCGCAGTGAGAATGTACCTTATCTGCTATAATAGCTGTAAGACATTTATATATTGTTGGAAGACAGGCTATCGGTCGAAAATCTGATGGATTTTGATCATCTGGTTTTTTAGGCAACATATACGTATTACCCTGGAGCATAAAGCCTGGCATCAGATCTGGTTGTTTGATGATCTTCTGAAAATACCGTGCCAACGTAGGATGCACACTAGTCAGGTACTTGTACAAGAAGTTGTGCACCATGTCCGGACCTGGAGCTTTCGAGTTACTTGTTCTTTTCAAATCCGTTGAAACATCTAAAACTGTGATATTAGTCAACTCCATTTCAGGGTTATTGCTAGCTCTTGCCTCCCCTAGTTGGAAGCACGCAGAGTTTAAATTGCTTCTGTTAGTTTTCCCCCAAACGCCCGACCAATAGGTAGTCATGTCTTCTAGTTGAGGCACTTTGGTGTCTTACTGGTTTTTTTTGCTTTACACTCAGTTCACGATAGAACCTTCTTTCATCTGCCTGAAAGGTTCAATTTTGTTGCCTTTTTGCACTACATTTCTTGTAACGACGCACTCTAGCAGTAAGAACATCAAGTCTTTGCCGTTGGGCATCTATAATCTCAGCCAATATTGCTGGTGTGACTTGGTCCTTGCGACTACGGGGGCCTCGGCAGCAACCTTTTTGTTCTTTGGAGAGGACGTTGTTCTCCTGAAAATATTTATAGACGAAGTCAGAAATAATAGCCGCGAGACACTTATAAACCCAGTAAAAAGAAATTAATTGAGGCGAATTGAGATGAATTTGTTGGAGTCTTCGTGAATCTCGCTTTGCGACAATCTCGAATTGGAGCCAGTCGTGAATTCTCTTAAATTCGGAACTAAGTAATTTAATCTTCAAATCTGCTATCCGCCCAAATTCGGCGCACAAGTTTTAGGGGACCGAATTCACTTGAATGTGTCAGCACGAATTAATTTCAGTGTCAGACAATTCATTTTGATTCGCGAGATTTAAACTCAAGCTCCAATTCGCCTGAATTCGTCAGCGCGAATGCAGTTAAAGGCTGGCCAATTCAATTGAATTCGTAAGCTATAACCAACGCGCTGGACATAAAGGATCCGTTGTAAGTAAATATCAATGAGTCCCGTAGCTCAGTGGTCGCCCTCTGGACTTATACACTTGGGATCGCTGGTTCGAGTCTCGAGGCAGGCAATTTTTATCAATTTTTTTCGAAATGACCTTGACCACGAATTAAAACTAATTGAAACGCATTCAATTAGCGCTGGCTCAATTCGTTTAAACGAATCAGAAAGCGGAATTCGGGCGAATTAAAAAATGTTTATTCGCCGAGATTCGCCCCAATTAGTTTCTTTTTACTGGGAAGGATCGAGAGGCAGGTGATTGGTCGGTAATCACTAAAACTACCAGCATCTACCTTTTTGGGTATCATATACGTTACGCCCTCCGTCATAAAAAAGGGCAAGTGATCTGGGTTCTCCAAGATGTTTTGAAGAACCCGAGAAAGGTCGGGGTGCAGAACCTCTAGGTATTTGTACCAGAAGCTGTGCACCTCATCCACACCCGGCGCTTACCAGTTCTTAGCCCTCTGTAGCATACGAATTACATCGGATGCTGAGATGGATAGACTATTCATCCCAAGCAATCATGCAACTCTGTCGTTTTCTAGACGGAGCCACGTCGCGTCAAGTTGACTTGACCAATGAGTACCCCAGATGCTCGACTAATATCTGGCCATTCCTTCGGCCCTAGGTGGTTCACAATAATTGCGAGTCTTGTTTTTGACATCTGCAAGTCTGCGAGAGAAACGTTTTTCGTCTTCCAAAAAAGTACTATTGTCATTCCTTCTCGCGATCGCTCTCTTAAATTGTCGCAGGCGCGCTGACAGGAACATGAGCCTCTGTTTAAGATAATCAAATACCTCTTCTAGGTTTGTAGATGTTCTTGAACTGATGTTATGTGGGCGAAGGATATCCTCCACGTGGCGAGTCAATCTCTGAGACCGATTACCCTTTCAAAATTGGTACTATTGTCCCAGTTTTGCTCTTATATTCTATTCTCGCCTTGAAGTCGAAACTTTCATGAAGAGTCTGGCATCTTTCTCAGGGCATAGTTTTTAGTAGCCTAGCCTCTGAGTTTTATGCTCGTCCTGGCACACGCGACCGCAGCGCAATATGCAAGAGTGTGCACCTGCAGCAAACTCATATTCTGCTGCAAGAAAAGAGGTAGTATCTCGGTGCTCCAGCCGCCAACTAACCGAAGAAGGTCCTTGTTGACTATAAGTTTTCGCAGACCCTTTCTAATTCATGGTTCTTGATCTGCGAACTTTAGGATGGCATAAGTGAAGCACACCGTGAGAAGCAGGCTTTCCTCATTGAGCTCTTTAATGAGTTCAGCAGGAGCAGGGGCAGGCTCTGATGACTGCAAGACTAATGACTATCGACCATGAGATAGTCGCCTGCTTCATCCCCCAGATCCGGACCCCGTGCTGTTGGCCGTAAGTGACATCTGATTGCGTCTGCATTCATTTCAGGCGTCCACTTGATCTTCTTTTTCGCCTGCGCACCATGGAGTTCCTGACGGAATGCATTGTCATCCTCAGATCTTATTCGGTTAATGGTTTTTCTAGGGAGAAGGTTCCCGTCTATTAGCCGACGCCTTTGTTGTTGAAGGTCGTCTTCAGCCCTCTTCTCATTTCCGGGAAATTCACTACAAATTTTGGAGAAAGGCCATCCCGTCAAAAGTTGTGGTCGCTCCCATCTCGTATTCAAATTGGCAGCGCATCAAGTACTCATCATTACGGGTTTGAAAATTGATGCGCTACCGTGGCATTCTTACATACTGTGACCCCTAGCGGTGATACCAGGGGCGCCCCGACGATCCTCGGGAAGCGACCAACGACGATAAAGAATAAGGAACTTCTCCATGGTAAATAGGTTTTTGGTGCTCCTCTTAGTCCCTTTCCTCTTCGTTTTTTGTCTGTCTGACGTGGGAAACCTTGTCAGTAGCAATGCTACAGCCAATATAGCCGTCAAATTCATGATAGGAAAACTCAAGCTCTACCATGACGCAAACGCAAAAATACCTTCGGTAGGGCTTCCATTGTTATTATTTTTTTTTAAACTTGTTCCCAGGTGAAACCGGTTTTTCATTATAGCCACGGACTAAACCAAGTGTCTGATGAGACGAGGATGTTATAATTTAATTTAATACGATGGTTGAAACCTTTTGCGATGATTTTGTAGGTACAAAATACTGACTCCTAACTGTTCAAGATATTCAGTTATTATTCTTCACTTTATGAGAAGTTGTAGGCTCCGGAAGCTACGATCATGGTTGTTCAAAGCAACCAATCTCGATGCAACTGGAACTTGTATGTCATCTACTCCTGCACCTTCTATCCCAGAAGGTAAGCAGGAGCGAGAAATTTACGCAAGAGACTTCGTTTAACACTGTTCCTTGGAATCCGGTCTCTAGCCGCGAATGACCTTACGCGGCAGACGACAAAGTTGGAGATGAAAGTTTCACCTCTGGATCCTTCTTTAGAGCTACCAATCCTTGTAGAATGTTATGAGTAATAGTGTTGCCGGACCAGATAAAGAGATCCCAGAAGAACAGCCTTTTGCATCCGGCTCGCAATGGACTGAGCCTGACGCTGGTGAGCCGGGATTTTGTTTAGTTGGTTAAGAAATTAACCTTCCATACCTTCAAGACAACCAATTATGAGAACTACAAGATGAACTTTAGGCCTTGGTACAGCCTGCTCAGCTCGAAAAGAAGTGCTTGATATTTCGCCCGTTTTTCTTTCTCCTTTGCCGTGATATTACCATCGGCTGATGCCGAGAATTCAATCATGTAAATGATCTTCGTATTCAGAACTTGGAGGACAATATCAGGCTTTGTAGCAGTGACACGTCTTGACAGGCAAAAAGAAATCCCTCAGTCTCCGATCTCAAGCCAGCAGACTTGAGAAACATGTTGGACAGACCCATCGATAGCTCTTCGCTACGTATAATGGCATAGAATTCACCATGATGGGGCTTGTCAGCATGTTCTCTTAGTAGACGCGAACGTCCTACTTCCTGTACACGACTTTTCCGCACCAAAGGTGTTAGTGATGCTAGATCATATGTAATGTCGCTAAAATCAAATGGGAAATCAAGCTCCTCTGCCGACCTATCTGCGACACGGTAGAGAAACGCCGCAGCATTGACAACTTCAAGTTGATGTACGAGTGGCATGAGAGAATATGTGCTATTTAGAACAGAGCGGGCTGTAGCAAGAACCGTTCTTCAATGAAGACACTGCAAGCTAAGTGTAATGTATCACTAATTACCTCAAAACTCTAGTCATTTCAATGGGGAGAAATAACCAAAATTATTCAAAATATTGTGAAAAAATCGAGCCCAGATTTATTAATACTTCTGGATTTTGGTGAGTACAAAAACTTGGTACTAGGGGTGTTATATATTTTATTAAACTCTGGCTCGAAGAGCAGGGTCAGGAATTTCACAATAGGGTGCCTCGTTTTTTACTCGTTTTAATACCCGGAAAAAGTGACCCACATTGCAGATATAAATGTTTTTTCAAATTGTATAGTATCTCCTTCGACAATTGTTGCCTAAGATTTTCGATTTTCGCCAGAAATGCCTCCTCTGGGGCCGGAAAATGAAGCAAATTCAGTACAATCACGCGGTTTTGTAGTCTTTTGCGTCCTTTATTTTTCCTTCGCCTGGTGGCTCGTAGCGGTAGCGGAGCATTATTGCTTTGCACCGTGACCCCCCGCACCCCGTACACGGAGAAACTCTGGCACGAGCGGTTAATGTTAAAATTGAAATTTATTTATAGCACTAGCTACAGTTGTCAACGCACTAACCGCTCGCGAATTCACACGAGCCGCTCGTGTTAATGGCAACAGCAGCGCGATCTTAGTAAGTGTTGCGATTGGCCCGGTCCGTTCTTGGGATTGGCAACAATCTCTCGTGTTAATTTTTAATAGCTCGAAGTGTCAAATAGCTCTGATGTTCAGTGACAACCGCGCTGGTCTCTCGGCTCATTCACAGCAACAACTTTCATTTTTTTCCAACTGCACTATGAGCGGCATCAGCTGATCGAGAAGAACTAACCTGCATGCACGTCGGCTTTGTTTATTCGAGCCTGTTTTGAATTAATGACGGACTGGCGTGGGATAGCGAAGGAGTCATGTTCAGTCAAGTTATACTCAACGAAAATGAACCAGACAATTTCTCACCGGGATCCCGCACTTCTCAATACCTTGCCTCGATTTAGTTCAGGATACGAGTCCTCGATTCTATCAAATGAGGCACTTCCTTGATGTCCAAAAAAAGGTTTTGGTTGTTGGTGAAAATTAGCACAGATGTAGCCTCCGGAAGCTACGACCACGATCGTTCACCGAACGATCGATCCCGACGCGACCGGAGGTGATACGTCATCCGACTCGTCACTTCCTGCAACACTAGAAGACGATCGAGTCGGGAAATCACAAAAAAAAACAATTAAATTGGGCTTGAAGAGCCACTGACTTGAATTTACGCACAATTGATCTCCCATCGTTGCAACCCCGAAAACCAGCCACCCAGCCTACACCTGGAAAGTAACTGTGCTCTCTCCGAGAAGGGAGCCCGGCAGCCCCCCACCAAGGCGCGATCAAGCGACAACATGAGTCACCACACAAGCCAAAAGGTAGCCCCCAAAACTCATAAAC
>CAKNWW010260241.1:0-11439 GCA_932074435.1 Andricus kollari | reverse complement strand
TTTTTTTGATTCAAACGAATCATTTATTTGAATCAAACGAATAATTTTTTGATTTGAATACAAGTCTTTTAAATAAGATTAATGTTTGATTGGAATAAATCTTTCATTTAAACTAAACAAATTAAAAATATGTGTTGAACTAATCAAATTCATAGAAAGAAATGTTTTTCTTTGAATCAAGAAAATTTTGCTCTCAATGAAATAAAGAATTAAGAATCTTGAGCTGGGTATTTTTAATGTTACATTCTACGCTTCATACTAAAAAACGCTCATGAATAAAATTACATACTTACAATATTGAAAATTAAATTCAATTAGAGAATATATTATAGGTGTATCTGAAGAATTTGAAATAATTAGATGGTGTCAATATACAATTGTCTAAAATTTTTTACTTTATTGAATTACTCTTTTTACAAAAAAGTACTGAAGCAACGTGGACGTGCTGGTTTGATGTCGCTTAGTCTCGGGAGCCTAGACATCATCACCCTTGCTATGAAGCGAGGGCTCAAATCCGTACACCTAGTACGCTAGTCCGCTGAGTCCACCCTCTAGTGCCTTCTTTACCCTACTCGTCACCTGGGCCATGGGTGAGCAATGTGTTCGATCTCTCCGGCTTCACAGTGCACATGGAAAATAGCAAACGGGAAACGAAATTATCAGTAATATGACAGATTCTAAATTAAAAAAACCTTGGTCGCACGATTCTGACTCGTTTCATTCTGGAGAAGAGCATAACCTCCAAATCAGTTAATATACATTGTGAGACAAATAAAAGTTATTGAAGTGAAAAATTAAGCGAGTTTACAATTAAATAAGAATAGAGTCTTGAATCTGAATATAATTAATTACTTATGAATCTGCATAAATCGATTGACTATTCCTGAAGATAATTCGTTCGAGTCAACAGACCCCGGATATTCGCAGAGAGGTGTCAATTTGATTCCTAGTTCGATCACGAATTTAGTAGAAACTTTCTTTAAATCAGTGAATTTGTGAGATTATAATTAAATAGTAGTGACATGCACTCACTTCTTGAAGGATATTTTAGGAACAAAAATAGGAATGAATAATAATTTTTGAAAAAAAACTTTTGAACTTGCATTGAATTCCACGTCAAATGATCACTGTTACTGGTTTTTTAATTATCCTAAAAAATCTAGAGGCGTATGCTAGAGGGAAATCCCTTGGTTGAGCTCGGTCCTTCTTTTCCTTCCTGGCTGTTACGTAGATGTCGGCAGGTGCCAAAAATTCAATAAAAAGACATTCTTTGTTTCTCGGAATTGGGAAAGCCTATCAAGATGAAGAGAATATGACGGACAGGCAATGTCTCAATGGTTTTAAGTGGACTTTTCGCAACACCTGTCGCGATACCACGCTGAGCACCTCCTGCAAATGGATTACACATATACGCGCAGTGCTTACTCTACCCCAGGCAGAACAATAGCGATGCGTTAGGACCAGAAGAAACATAAATATCCTGGTGTCTCTCAAGCCCGAGGATCTGGCTCAAATGGATCGTGCACTTCTTGGAGATTTTTCTTAAGCGTCTGACCTATGGACTAAAGATTGTGCTACGTATAATTTAGCGAGAACTTTGGCAGGTCGTAAAATCAATCCAATAGCTAATCATAAGAGTAAAAGGCGCATGCATCAACTCAGCACAAAGATAGGCTAGGTATTACAGTACGCATCCTGCATGCAATGCGTGATTGACTACATAACATCTTGCAGGAAGTTCACTGCCAGGCTCCGACAATTCGCGAGCGAATTACGGATCCGTCATCACACACTCAACAAGTCAAAACTGCTGATCATCAGACAGCACATTTTTGACAGAATATGGATAACATCTAACGGTAGGAGAAGTCTAAAACGGTTGGAGAGGCGGGTCAGAGAAAATTATAAGTTTTTGTCAGACCCATCTCTACTTTTCCGAAAAGCTCCAGTTACTGTGGACTACCTGACCAGGCCAGAGAAGATCGAAGCATTGTGGAGGAACGTGTGCGGATTCCAATATCCACTGATCGAAGACACAGAGTACATAAATAGCTTCAAGCAGCCGTGCAGTGACTTCATAACGTTAGAGGAGGAATGCCCACGTATCTCTACCGAAAAGGTGAAAAAAGTATTCAGAAAGCTTCTGTTGAGAGAAGTTTCCTTTCACCCAGTAGCTTCTGGCTCGCATTTCCATCTCATATCTAAAGTCGAAAGATGTTACTCCGTAGTGGCTGTGAGAGGACGCACAAATGTCCTCCCGAAGAAAGACAACTTGTTTGACCCTAAGAATTACAGGCCAATAAGTTATCTGAACATGCCGTGTTAGATCCTTACAGCTAAAAGCTCAGCAGGGGGTCGCAAGAACCTGCTAATCGACAGGTGCGCCTGCAAAGCTTTCGATTTAGCATATCATATGCTTATCATCTATCTGTTAGAAAGCCTGAAGTTGCATTGCGATATAGGGTTGCATACAGGGATTTTACTCTGGAAAACAAAATATACCATCATATCTGAGAAGCGAAGGGTGATTACAAACAAGATCATCTTTCAGAGGGAAGTTTTTCAGTACGACACCATGAGCCGTTTTCTCTTTTGCCTTACAATATTGCTACTATCGCCCGCATTTCGTGATTCTTTAACGGTACTGCTGCGGCAAACGTAGAATATCGAAAGCATAACGTCACTCCTGTATTGTACATGGATGATCTCAAAATATATGCTATTTAAAAAACCTGCTACTTTTCTATTTTTGTTTCCTTAAGACTTAAATACCTTGATTGTTCCAGAAAAGCTGCAGAATTCCTCGATCGACTGAACAGCTGTCTCTTACTGGAAGCGGTCCTAGTGAGAAGATCATACTGTCGATACCAGCTATATGCGCGATAATCATGTAGCTCAGGCCCTTATCATCAATACTTCGAAGTTATAATCACGGTGGAAGATTTTGAATTATTAAGAATGAGCCCGTTAATTTGTAAAAGTCGGAGGACGTTTTCGAAGAGTAAGGATAATGGTCATGTTTATAAAATTAAGACAAGCAAGCAGCGGAAATTTAAATATAAAAATATAAAATATCTGTCCTGCTTTGCATCTTACGACCTTGCTTTGTTTCTGTTTCTATTCACGCAACGCTGCAGAAGTGGCTGAATTTTGACCAATCAGAAAGGAGAATGATGGACATGAAGTAAAATACAAGTCTACCCAGTCCACCCAGAATAGAAACGGCGAATCGGTCCCAGTGCAGTTCTCTACGAAGGGCGACGGTCCACGGAAAGGTGTGAACCTGACAAGTTACGTCCTATCTCAAAAACGAGAAAGCTAATCCTTGCCCGTTCCTTCCTTCTCTCTGGCGAATAAAGTCTGGCGGTAGCTAATAAGCTAGGGTAATTCGAATATGAAATAACGTTTGTTTCCTTAGTTCCTTTGGAACTCTTCATAATATAAGCTGTTCAAGAGGTTCCTAATATTGAAAATTATTATCTAGTACGTAACCAGCTGATGGTGGCAGCGGTGCGATAGGATTACACGCCTCTTTCACCCCTGTCACATTATCGTTTACTCGTAACTTTAAAAAATAAATTTTTATCTGCTTGATTATGAAAATGATGAAAAAGGTTTTCAAATGTTCACAAAACATTTTGGATTAACTTTCGACAGTGACATTGCTATTTACCCAGAAATATTGCAGGCTGAAGTGTTCAAAATTAATTTAAAATTCGAAAAAATCGAATTTAAAATCAAAGTGCGGAATAATATTGTAGAGTTCAAGCGTGTTTCCTGAGAATATCCCCATTACAATTGAATTTTTATTTGATTCTGTCAATTTCGAAGTAAACATGAGCAGCTTTCAGCTCTTGCTTTTTACTCAAATAGCAATTAGAGTCTAAATTTCATTTTTGCTATTTTCCAATCTAATTTTAATTCCTCTAAATCCGAAGGATTTAGAAAACACATTGAACAAGTTTAATTAATCCCTTGCAGAGCAATAATCCTGGTTCTGATATAATGGAGGTATTGATTCTGTTATTTGGATTCCTTGAAAAAGTAAGATCCCTGCGGAGAATTTGATGATGACGAATTCACGTATGTTTTACGGCCGTTCCCAAAGAGATTAATTCTCCTGAGATAAAGGACCCTGTATCACAGCAATCACTCTTTACAACCCCCTTGCCTTCCGTAGCACCGGTGGCACTGTCAACACTCTTTGCGAAGACAACGAGTGGGAAGGGAGAGCTCAGTAGTCCAATAGGATAAAAAGAAGATTATCAACCACGAAGGTAACAATGTTCTAAACCTGCCCGAGAGATAAAATTGACCTCACCGGTTTCGAAACTGAACCTTGAGGTACTCTATATAGACCTACCTACACCTCAGAACGAAAAAGAAGGATCCTCAGAAATCCTCTTAGATCAAACTGATGATTCTAACATCAACCGTAAATGGAAAGAGTCATTGACATATCGCCGCGACAATTACGCCAATTTTCATTCAGCAGACTGCGAACCTACGAATTAGATCGCCAAGCTCCTGGTGGCTACCAAGCGTCTTGATCTACAAGACCTCTAGGAAAACCGACCTCAGAAGGGACAAGTCTTGGTCACTCCTGACGATCGATACAAGAAGTGATTGCTGGACTGAGAAACCTTCACCTCGCTCTAGAAAAACACGAACAGAAAACATGCCGCATGGCAAATTCAGGAGACTTGCTTGGTGCGCTGTCCCAAGATAAAATACAAGACGCCTTGGCGCCTAATCTCCGGGATGGTAATATCCAGATCACCCTTTGTCATTGTAGAATTGAAGTGTCCCCGCAGGACTTAAAACAAGAAATGATAAGAGAATATCCTGAGAGTCTAGTGAGAGGACACAAGGGTGTGACAAAATCGTACAGGCGCCTCCGACAATGATTCGCATGGCCCGGCCTGCGGAACCAAATAAACAAATACATACGAAATTGTCGCAGTTGTATGGAGAACAAGCTCCTGGGAGCCTGTACACACGAGCCAATGGTGATTGCCGATACAGGATTTGGCGTATTTGACAAACTCTCACTTGCCACTGTGAGAAAACTACCTACAACCCCGAATGGGATCCGCCATATACTAACTATGCAGGAGAACTTCCGCAAGTATGGCATAGCGGTACCCATTCCAGATAATTAAACCACCACTATCGCACATGTCGTTGCTTTTCACCTCTTCTCTCAGTACGGTGCCCCGAAGTGCATTCTGAGTGATCGAGGAGGAGCTGTTGTGAGTAAAATGATGCGGAAAATGGATAAACTTTTCAACGTAAAGCAATTGACGACTTCCGGGTATCGTCCTCATACGAATAGATACCTGGAGGGAAGCCATATAGTTTTAACAGATTATATAAAACATTACGCAAATGGTTATGACGACTGGGACAGACTGCTCCCATTCGCCATATTTGCGTACAACACGTCAGTTCATGAAGCGACGGAGTTTACTCCCTACGAGTTAGACTTCGGAAGAACCGTACGGGTACCCACCTCGTTTTCGTCTGAAGACTTTTTTGTAAACCTATGGCACCTACTTGCATGAACTAATCGTCCAATTGAACGAGATTCAGAAAATCGCCGCAAAGCATCTAATTGATGCAAAGGAAAGATCAAAGAAATACTATGATCAAAAGGCCAGGTCGCTAAACGCGAAAGCGAATGATTTGGTATAGATGGTGAAAGATTTGCGCAACGGAAAATTTGATTCGCGAAGTCATGGTCCATACAAAGTCGTAGGATTAACCGATAATCATAATGTAATTCTATAAAGTGAAGATGACTCGTGATTTATGAAACATGCCGACAAGCTGAAGGTAGTTAAGATTGAAGCAGGTCGAAAGAATGGAAACAAAGTATTATTTTCCTTTATGCATATAAAGCAACTGTGTAATTATGATTAGGAATCTACAAGAAATTAGACCAACCTTAGAGTATTTCGTGAAACAGGGTAAGCACAGGCATTAAACCTAAAGCTAGAAAAGAAAAGAAAAACTGAAAATATATTAAATTCAATAAAGTCCGGGCTTACCCAAGAATTATCTTGTTCAAAAATAATTCCAGGGTGGTGAACCGCTCAAATGTTTCTTTTTCTTTTTATAATTTTCCCTAATTTATTCAGGACGTAATAAAATTCACTTCAAAATAACTTCGATAGATATTTTCAAGAACCCTCTATTCAAGACATACAGAATCATTCATTCCAAAATGATTACGTGAAGGGGATCAAAATCTTGGCCATCGTAACCCAAAAATAAGGGTGGTGAAAATACCGAAAAATATGCCGATGCTTTTTTTTATGTGTATTTACTACTCCTATCCTTAGACAAATCCTATACTGTAATCAAATGTAATTTAATTAAAGGTATAAATAAATTTAAATTAATAAATGTTGAATTAAGTAAATTGAAGAGTACCCAAACGCAAATTTTATTCATATGGAAAGGAAATAAAAGCAGAATTGTTCAATTGTCCTGAAATGTACGGCCTGTGTCTTTGGATCCTACTATGTTATCTATATGCAGCGAACGGCATTGGACAGTGCGAACATCTGTACAGGATCACTTCTCTCACCAGCAGTACCGGAATCTACTACGAGAAGGAGGGACTCATGCGAAAGAGCGTTAATGTCCGAAGACTCATTATTTGCATGGACGTTCAAAAATATCATAATTTCCTAAAGACATATGGAGGTAGAACCAAACCTCTACTGGAGAATTGCAAAGTGACACTCAGCGAAGACTGCATTAACATCTTCGAATCTTACAAATTAACTAGGAAGCATGACGTTGTTGAAAATCGTCTGAAGGACGTTCGACTAGAAACGGAAGAACTGGAACGTAGGACTGAAACCTTCATCCACAAAACCTACCGCAAAAGAATTGAGCTCACCTCATTGGGCAACAAACCCATGTTTTGAGAGCTGAATTTGAGCAAATACATCGAAAAGAAGAAAATCAAGCAAGACAGCTTAATCAGTTTAAACTTGATTTAACCGATGCCGCAGTGACGTTGAATCAAATTAGAGAATATATTCCACAAATAAACTACACAAACACTATAGATCTTATGTTAAGAATGATGGGAGGCGGATTAGATGGTTACACAAGATCAGCCAATCAGCTCCTAGATGCCGTACACGACGCTAGAAAAGGACATCTACATTCCTCTCTGTTAATCACCAACCAACTAAAGGTTGTGTATCCAGATGTACAGGACCATGCTCTCAAACTCATATTTCCTACTGGAGGACCAAAAGTCAGTATAGAGGAAGTGGCACAATTATCAATATCAACGATCATGGTGAGGAATGGTCTTTAAGGTTCATACTGGATATAACACTTCTCGACAAAACCGATTATCAACTTTACCATATTCATTCAATACCCGTACATCAAGAAATATTGGTAACCAACTCTTGCCGGGCGTATATAAATTATAATTCTAGATATATCACTGTAGACGAATCTCAAAGAACCTACATCCTAATGACAGGAGATCGATTCTTGAAATGTAAGTAACTTCAACAATATCATCTTTGCAAGGGAGATCTTATCATCCACGAGACGCCGTTCAGTAAAACTTGCGAATGTGCGATGTTGCTCCACCCAACACAAAACACGTTTAAAACCCACAATATCAAAACTTTATACCAGAGCTACCCATGTCAGATTAAGATGAAAACTTTAGCGGAATAAATTTAGTCTCCCGACAGGGAGCAGTCCGCACAATTAATCTGCCCCATACAACCATTGATAACAATTCAGTTATCAAAATTGGAAATAGTCCAACTAGCTCCAGGCTGTATATTGAAAACAGGGTTTGAAATTTTAACCAGTCTTTCATTTGAACCTAAAAAAAATCACCTATCGATGGACACAATAACAAGAAGATTAACAGTACGGAATTTTTGTTTATAATATCATAAAAGAAGACGTTACCTACCGCCAAAATTACAAAAATGAAGAATTCTTATCGGAGATCGAGAAGAAATTAGAGGAATTCGGTGATTGCAAGGCATTCCGCAAGAATCACTTAACCCTTACTCATGGGTCATATATTTGATAAGGCTTATTAACAATCCTGGGATTAACAAATTATTTTTGTCAGTCTCAAATCTCAATAGTAATATTAGCCTGTGCCGCTTGAATTAGGAAGAAGCTATCTAGGAGGTCAAGTAATAGTTACATCAAACAAAATTCGAAAAATTTCGAAGAAGCTGACCTCGGATAACACCATGAAGGTCAGTTAGAAATACCAAAAATAGCTCCAAAAGCCACTAAATCTAATTCAAATCTGATCCTCTACAAGGAAACCATGCAATGGACTCCTGAAGAAGCAGCCAATACTTCAAAAGTATCAGGGATGCCCTTGCCCAAGGTACAATTATCGGTGTAAACAGTTCAACCCACGCGAGAGAGAGAAAGAAAATGCCCTTAAGTGTTCAAATGCAAAAAGTGAAAAATTTCAAAAGTAGTAGTGTAACATTAAAAAATTTCCACATAAATATATAATAGTCTCTATTAAAGGTCAAACCACTACACAGAAGCAGCTAAGATTCAATGAGAATTACACTGCTTTTTGATATAATGACTAAGACGCTTGTGTGAATAGATAATTTATAAATCACTACTAGGCTCATATATTTCTATACGAAAAGCGTCTAAATCAACGATAGTTCAAGTCGTGACACGTTCCGAAAACTAATCTTATAAGTTTATTACCTTTTTACGTAACTCAGAAATTTTACTGTAAGTAAATAACAAATCCAAATAGCATGGGAAAGGACTGTTCATTTTGACCCAGTTATCGAGGACAATAACCATAATTTCCAGAATAAGGTTGTCACGAACCGTCCTGGTACGTAATTAAATTTTGTATTCAACCTATTAAAAATTAAAATCAACTCTCCAGGAGGATATACGCAACGTAAGCATTATAAAAACATAAGCCAGCATGATGATCCCTTCACCCATGCCAATAAGTTAGAGTAAGATAGAAAGATGTGAGAACCAGAGAGAAGGAAAGAGAGAAGACGACAATACGAATCATGGGAAGGAGGGTACTCATACAGACACTGTTTAACGCTTATACCTATGCACTACTACACCTAACAGTTCGCTCGCGACACGAGTACATTTCCTTATCTCCCAAAGTTCTTCCTACGTAAACAAACGATTTATTTTGACAGCTAATCAGACCTATAATAATTTACAGGTAATAATAATATTTAAATCACTGTTGCCTAATTAACAATTCCTTACTATTACGAAATATTTTCAAAATTATCAACTGAAGATAATGGATATTTATAACCACTGAAATGAATAAACTAATATAGAAACAATTAATAACCAATAGTCAATCAAATTCAAATTATAATTTAAAAATATTAAATTAAAGCAATCAAAGGTACTCTATGTCACGTTATGATAGTCAGCATTTTCTAGAACGCAGCGCTTCACAATATAGCTTCCTTCCATGGTTCCTTTCAAAATTGTCGCTTCACAACGACCATCCAATCAAAACTAGCAATGCTTGCAAAAATGTCACACCTTACCTATGCATTCATACCTTCGAGACGGTCACACTCAAAATTGTTATGGCAGTTCTTTACTGCTTCTTGTACCGACTAGAAGTAGTAAGGAAACCGAAAAAGCACGGTTTCTCTTGCCCGTCTGCAGTCGACGCGTAACTGAACTGGGCCACGACGTCATTAATAATTAAAGTTAGTTCTTGGCCAGGAACGACGTTATCAAACAGTATCATCGACCCGACCCTTATTTTTTATTAGATATCAACGGACGTCGCCCTTCAAACGGCGCCAACGGACCCACGTTTCACCCAGACAGATCTCCAGTCGACGGAAGACATAAAGCGAATTTAAGTGACATGACAGAAGTGTAGCCATTTAAATTCAAAACCAGCAGAGATCGTTTCCTACCGCAAAGGATGTGTCGATTCTGCAAATCAGCTTAGTGCACCCAGAATAGAAACGCCGAATCGGGCCCAGTGCAGTTTCCTACGAAGTGCGACGTTCCAGGGAAAGGTGTGAACCTGACAAGTTACATCCTATCCCAAAAAAGAGAAATATAATCCTTGCCCTCTCCTTCATTCTCTCTAGTGAATGAAATGTGACGGTAGCTATAGGTTAGGTTAACTCGAATATGAAATCACTTTTGCTTTTTTTTATTCCTTTGGAATTTGATCACCTGTTTTCAATTTAATTTTCTTTTAATTTGAATAAATTAACATTAAAACTAGAGACAGTGCATCAGTTATTCAAAAGAAAATAGTTTTCATCATCAAGATTCAATGGTAACAGGGCAGCCGAAAAAGGAAACATCTTTAATTAATAAGATGGTAATCACGATCCCACAAAATTAAACAAATTCATAAACTTAATTTGGCAGCTTGAACCTCCGGTACATTATAGTAGTCAGAGTTCTTTCACAGGTTCTTAATATTAAAGGTATTATCTCGTACGTAACACGACTAGGATTTTTTTGAATTATGTGAATTGTATAAAACTCATTTGCGAAGCCCTTTAGTCATAGATTCCAAATATCTTATCAACAGTTAAAATTTCAAAATAGCAGATTTAATATGGCGATGCCAAACGTTATGTAAAAAATTCCAAACTCAAAATAGCGGATCTTAATTTGCAACAAGGATTTTAAAAAAGTATGCGATGGGTTTCATAGTTTTTTTTTCTGATGCGGGTAGCTATTTTGGATCAGTCGTTTGAAACTTTTGATACAATACATTGTATATGACAAGCCGGGAGCTAAAACGTCCCATAGTTTTGTTACGAGCAAAAATGTCAAAAAAATATTCCACGCGTAAAAATGTTCCAAACAAAACTCACGGGCAAAAATGTCACAAAGGTTTTCAACGCGCAAAATGGTCAAAACAGAAACTCACGGGCATAAACGTCAACAAAATATTTGACGCGGAAAAATGTCCAAAACAAAACTCACGGGCAAAAACGTCAAATAGCTTTTCAACGCGCAAAATTGATCTTTCCCAATTTTCAAAATAAATAAACGGGCTAATCTGTCACGGCACAACTTTCCGTCGTCACAATTTTCGTATCATTACTTTGAGTTCTTTATAATTTGATATTAATAATTTTTAAACAAATTCTCAGAAAATGAAGTAAAACTACACATTGTATAATATGAAATGCCGATGTATTTTCATGATTTCTAACCTAAATTTCTGATAGCTGTAATCAAAAATCGTGGCAATTACAAAAATTCAACCATTAAAAATCAAACTTATCTCTCAAAACAAAGAAAAATTATAGTCCAGATTACCAACAAAGGAAAATCATTAAAACTTGATGATTTTATATTAGTACTTTTAATAGTAATATTACTATTGTTTGACTTTTATCATGAGCATTTGACCATTCTTGT
>CAKNWW010260195.1:0-10882 GCA_932074435.1 Andricus kollari | reverse complement strand
AAAAATTCAGGGCAAATGGAAGTACGAAAATTGTAGAATTGTAAAAATGAACAGTATGCTAAGTGGTTGTACGGAAAAATAAAAATAAGGGAAAATGCTCATTCGGAAAAATAAAAATTGTAACAAATGGCGATTCGGAAAAATGAAGATTAGCACTCAGAGAAATGTCCTCTTATGTCAAACGGACGTTTCTTGACAAAAATTAAGGTTCCTCTTTTTGAGGTTAAAGGAATTTTGATTTATCTCAAAAAGAATTTCAGTATCTCAGTGGATACTAAAATAACTTTTCAGGATCCTAATCTTCCAAGCTGCGAATTAAATACCTCATTTCCTGATATTAAAAAAAAATCATTTTAATTTGGTAGTGGAAGTATTCAAATTATTCTTTTCATTTTGAGAATAATATTCCGCATATTTTAAGTATGCAGAATTTCCTATCTTGCTTCTCCAGATAGTGGAAGCAAATCAGCTACTTTGAATGCAACCCAGGTTTTACATTTGTTCTCCTCAAAGGCACACACAACGAATTGACTGCCTACCAGTGAACAGATTTCATGGTTCAAATTCAGCCCAGCAACCCTTATTGTCAATTGTAACATCTTCAGACTCTCCACAGCTCCTTTGATCTCCCACGAGGATTTAAGTATGGAAATAGTTTTGCATGTTTGCTCCCTTGAAGCTCTCTAACATGTTTCAATTTTCAAACTAATCCAGAGAAAATAACATTAATGATCGACCAACTGAAGTAGAATATCCAATTAGTCCAGGCATCTCATATGAAAGAAGGTCTTTTTACCGTATATTAAGTAGGTAAAGCGTTTTTTTTGCTAAAACTGTTTATTGAGGGGTCCTGATGAAAATGTCAAATTTGCTAGAAATTACTGCGGTGTGTTCCTGGAAATATTTTTGAAGAAAGTTCCAAAAATCGTGTTTCGTATACTGATGTGACACATTACATTTTAAAGCAAAATGTTCAACAGAAAATTCAAACTGGACAAGGTTTTTTTAAAAAAAAGGGACTAAAATATCAAATTCCGAAGTTTGTATTTGTATTTTGTAACCTGTTGATTTTACGGAAAAGTGTTATAGCTTGTAGATGTTAATCAAAGTACATGCAATTTCGTGTAACTCTAAAAAATGAAATGATCTATATAGCGTCAATAGGTCATAAGTTATGGCCTCCCAAAGTTGACCACATTTAACTTTTAAGTCAAAAAAAGTCTTTTTTCAATAGCTCGTCGAAATAGCTCTGTATGTACTGGAAAATGTAAGGATGTTTTCTTCGAAGAGTCATAACTCGGCACTTATCAGAAATAGAAGGTTCTTCTTTTTAACTTTCTCAGAATTTTGCTTATTTTAATTTCCCTGTTTTACATTTTGCTCTAAAATTAAATGGGACGGGTCAGTCTACGCAAACTCGATTTTTGAAACTTTCTTCAAAAATGTTTCCGGGAAGGGTCGTGGTTATTACTAGCAAATTTGGAATTATCGTTGGGACCCCTCATTAAGCCGTTTTCGCAAACAAAAACGCGGTTTGCCTACTTAATACGGTAAAAAGTACCAGATGCCTGGCTAAATGCCATTTTACGGTTCTGAAATTGAGTATTAATTATTACATAAAAAATGTTGAAGTGTCCCAATACTGCAGGACGATTCTTCATTTTAAGAAGCAAGAACAGGTCTTGAAAAATTGAAAACGCAACACGTGGTGATTTCCTGTTTCCGCAAGAAACTTGCATGCATCTTTTCGCCCTTTTAATTCTCAAGTGGGGTGGTGAGGGAAAGGAAGGAGGGAAAGAGAACTAGGGTTAAAGTTCTAAGAACGAAACATTTAATCACTCCGGCAATTAGTATGATTCACTGCTGAAGTCTCTATCCGCAGGAGAAACCCTGCCTCGTTACTTTATTCAATTTTACTCCTTCTTTGGCGCCTTCAAATTAACCACCTATTCATACTCAATCTTTCAGACAAGTGTCTTTTGAATTTTATTATAAAAATATCGTCAAACGTCTGCGTTTTACAGAAAAAAATCTGAAAATAATCTATAATTTGGTGCCAAATAACAATGTTTCAACAACAAAAAATTATTATTTTATTTTTATTTCATTGATTAGTAAATTATCTTGGATACCAAATATTTTACTCAATACCTTCTTTTTTTTCGCACAATTAAAATTCAAATATAAAGTGAAATATTCTAATAAAATATATTTTGTTTATGCCAATATCTTACCAATACTCTATGCATGAAGATAATTTAATTGAAGTTCATTAAAACAGTTAATTAATATGTTTTCTAAAAAGTGCATCTGCGCCAAGTTGTTTTACCTTGTTTGGTAATGTGGCGCGTTTCGAGTTCAATTCATAATTATTGAATAAAAAACAAATTGTGAAGAAAAATTAGTGAAATTTGATAAAAATAAGAAAAAAATATTCTACGTTTAATATTATTAACATATTAGAGGGGTTATGTCTGCCGAAATTGTATGAAAAAATGTTTTTTTAACAGTGCAGAATGTCTCACAATAATTTGAGGATTATGTTTGCTGAAACGTCAAGAAACAAATTTCTTATTAACAGTGCAAAATGACTCACCAATATGAAAAATAATATAATGAAGGATATATTTAAATAATTATAAATGGGGAAACTTTTTAAGCAATTCTTTATATTAAAAATCCCGAATGTGCCATATTAGTCGCATGTGAATAGTATTTAATAAATATTTTTTACATAAAAGTTTATTAATCTTACTCAAAATCTTCAACTTTAAAGCATTCAAGAAATTCGGAACAATATAATTTCAAAAAATTATATAAGTTTACACGAAACTTCTGTAATTGTTTACTTGTTTTTAGCTACTCTGACAATACAAGCGAAAGAACCAAAACTAACTTTTCAACATAAAAATCAGGCAACTAATTTAATTATCCCATTTTTTTAATAATATAACGTTGAAAAAATATATAGATGTAATGAAACTATCTCCATAAGCAGAAAATGCGTTAATATTCGAAAACTCGAACGCGTCACATTAGCCGCCGCTCTCCCAGTAGAGAAAGTATAGAATGGCAAAGATTTGAGTTCAACCATTTTTTTAAAAAGCTTTTCCTATTTTGGATACTTTTTGAGGCTCTAAATCACGAAGAAAGTCTTTTCTTGAGTAAAAACCCCCAAAAAATCCAAATCTTAAGATTCCAATTGAATCATAATTATTTTTCATGTTTTAGACAAAAAATTTAAACTTATTCCATCTATAATAAATATTCCATGCTAAATTTTAGTTATTATAATATGAAATTTAGTTTTATTTAATGGCACGATTTTAACAGTGGCTTCCAAAAAACCGTTTAATTGCATAACGAGTGAGAACGCAACACGTCCCCTTCAGTTTTGAACATCCGTTGAAGGTTCTCTAGAACTGTGTCATAACTCAACTTGTTCCGAGGGACGTATAAAAAAGAGGGTAGAGTGACGTTAAAATGACATTAAACGGACCGAAAGTCAATCTCAAATCCTCCGATTCTTCGAATTGAATAATACTTCCGAAAAAGGGCCAGCAAAAACACGAGCAAAAACATTTCAGACCACTTTTACGATTTAAGAATCGCGAGTAAACAATTCCCGAATCTAAAATTTTAATTTTCTTCTTTTGAAAAATTAAGGAAAAAAATGGGTGAGCTTTACTCAGTAGGGGAAACCACCCTACAATAGATAATGATTTACAGTAGATAATCTTAATTAACTGGAAGACTGACAAAAACTGTTCACTTTTGTCAGTATAACGCCTCAGCAAGGATACTATATTTTCTGACGAATTTTCATTGAAATTTTATAATTAATTAAAGTGTAAGAGCAAAAAATTATTTTTTAACCCGAAAAAGGCTTTCTTTCTTTAATCTTTATAAATGTTTGAGGACTTTTTATTGGAGATTACATTTTCCGATTGTAGATAACCAACAGTAGATAATCGGAAAATTACGAAAAATGTCGCTGTGAAAATTGGCAGCTCTGCGACTGCCTCGCAGTTGTTTTAAGTTAAAGGTTGTGTTTTGTTGTTTATTTTGATTTGTGAAGTTTTTAAATTCAAGTCATTGTGAATAATAAACTAAGAAAAAAGTGTAAATTATTAGTTATTAAAAAGCACATCAATTTTAGTAGTGTTTCAAGGAGGCTTCTCGAAAAGATATTATTTTTAGGATTAAGGTATGTAAAAATTCTGCTCTTTTCTGTATCAAACGCACCAATCTGACAGAATATCAGAGATAAAAAAAATGTCAATAATTTAAACTTTTGTGATTTTTGTATCAAACGTACCCATCTGACGGAATATCAGAGATAAAATAAAATGTCAATAATTTAAACTTTTGTGATTTTTGTAAAATAATGATAGTTTTAACTATTATTTACTCAATATACTGATTTTAATTGTAAGTATACTAATGATAAATGATAATGATCCAGAATTGAGTATTCTGTCTTGCCCAGGAGTGATACCAGAAACGATTATCGATTGATGGACAAAGGTGTCAAAATCGTACTCTTGACCAGGTCTAATAAAAATGTTTAATCCAGCTAATTGATTAATTCCGTGATATTTTTTCTATAAGAATACTCAATTGAATATGTAAGCTTTATTTAACGACGATAATCTTTCTTTATTTTTGGAAACTAATGCAGTTGAATGCTGTTGAATTTTTTCCTATCTACTGTAGGGTGGTTTCCTCTATATTATTTAGTATAGATTATTATGTTATGATACAAGTTAACATTTAATATAACCAGTTCCAATTATGATTGTATGATCGTAAAAATTATAAATTAAATTTGAAAAAATATATTTTAAAGTAGTACCTCGTATTACTCGAAAGAAAAAAATAAAGATTAGGAAACCTTGTTAACTCAGTTCAGAATAACAGAGATCTTAAATCACATGAAGCAGAAGACAAATTCGTCGACTGAAAGTGCCGACGTATCAATTACTTCTACAGCTCAACTAATTTTCATTCATTCCATGCATACCACAGCCAATGATCCATGAAAATATCTGATTGCTACAAGACACTAACTAGACGTTTTGTCCTCTAAAAAAAATCCAACATGTTCCAAATTAAGGAAAATTTCCTGCCTCTACACATTTATCAAAACACAACTGTAAAATCTGTTTTTAATTAGGTAGACTCCGACTCCATATAATCTTAGGATCCTAGCGTCCTTTTAAACAAATTAAAAGTTATCAAGTCGGTCTTATTGATAAAAATGTATATTCCCCAACTTAAAAAAAAATTAATATATCATTTGCAGTTTTGGGAAATGATAAAAGGTCTAAAGGGGTACGTTTGTCTGAGAAGGAAAAATTTCCAGTTATTTTTAAAAGTAAAACCAATTTGATGATTTTTTATTTTTTTGCAGGGGCACTAGAAATTACTCCTGCAATCTGGCGTACACGGGCAACCTCCTTCAATTTAACGAAATCCCTTATAACCCCCCTTTATGAAAAAATATTACAGCATATTCAATATAGGTCTATAATGATTTTTCTATAATAAATGTTGTATACAATTTTGTCACAATTATAGAAAAACCATTATAGAAAAACATTATAAGAAAATAATGTTAAAATATTGAAAGAATTGATGCAAAAATAAAAAATCCACAAAACAATTACAGAAATACAAATAAGTTTAAAGATTTTAAATATTTCAATGGATTTTAACAAATTTTAAGGAGATTCATGGAATTTTATGATATTTCCACGGATTTCAAGTAATTTCATAAGATATCGAAATATTTCAAGGGATTTTAGAGGATTTTAAATTAATCTAAACATTTGTAGGGATTTTAAGGGATTTCAAAGGATTTTAAGGGACTTAAACAATTTCAATTTCATGGGTTATGAACGGTTTTTTCAGAGGGCTTTGATGAATGAGTTCAATTTAATTTATATTCAAGGGATTTCAAATAATTATTACTTCTTTTAATGGATTTTTACGATTTTCGAAGATAATATTTCAAGGCATTTTAAGGGAAAAAGTAAAGAACTTTGGAAAATAAATGAAGTTAAATTAAATTTCAATGGATACTTAGGGATTTTATTGAATCTATAAGGATTTCAAAGGATATTAAAGATTTCAAGGGATTTGAACTGTTTTTTAAAGAACTTTAATAAATAAGTTTACCTTAATTTAAATTCAAGCGATTTCGATTTATTTATACTTATTTTAATGGATTTGTACGATTTCCAAATATTTCCAGGAATTTTCATTTTCATTTTAAATTTCATTTGAAGGGAAATTTCAAGGAGTATGGAGGAATTGAAGAAATTTCGTAGGATTTTAAATATTTGTAAATATTGTGAATGTTTGCAAAGAATTTCAAGAGATTTAAACATTTTTAAGGGATGTCAAAGAATTTCACAAGATTTGAGGGTTTTTATAGGACTTCCAATTATTCTAAAGATTTTAGGGTATTTGACAAATTTCAAAGGATTTCAACGGATTCCTTAATTTAGGGAATAAATTTAATTAATTTTATTTGCAATGGATTTAAAGTTTTAACTACAGATTTCTAACTATTTTTAAGATTTAAAGGGAATTCAGAACAGCTTAAAAAATTTCAAAGGATTTCTACGGCTTTTAACATATTTCAAAGATTTTAATGAACCTAAAGTTATTCCAAAGTATTTTAATTTATTTCAATGAAATTTTAAGCGATTTCAAAGATATTAAGGGAATCCATCCATTAATTTATTTATGCAGAATCGCTATTTGTGTGTAGTTCCATATGAGATTATGGGAGATATACAATGAATAATTTCTTTGAGTTTTCTCTACGTTTTGCATTTATTTTTTCAATATTTTTATATGATCTATTCCAATGTTGAGTATATTATAAACGTTTTCTATTAAATTATTTTCTGCAATGAATGTGTTATAATTGCGAAAAAATTATAGAAAAATCATTATAGGCCTATACTAATTTTGCTACAATATTTTTTCTTAAGAGCCATGTAATTTTATGCAATTTCTATAAAAACCGAAAATCCGGGTACTTAACCTCTCGCTATGGAGCGCCAAACTTAAAATAAAAAACAGACCACTAATTTATTGTTTAGTAATCTGTATAAACCACCCTCAATAAAGATGATCTACAAAAATAAATTGCACGAATGTACTCGGTTTCTTTACACGTGTGAAAAATAGTTTTAAAAAAACAAGCAAGAGTAAAGTGATAATTATTATGGACCGTCGAACCGGCCATTTACCGAGCTTCTCGAGCATGAACCGAGCTGAAGTCACGTGTCTTTGGTTTACGAAACGATTTATAACTAGCTGAGTGCCTGTCGACGAGGACGTCTTTGCCACAAACCGGAAGTTGTGGGCTATTTGTTTTTTTTTTCTTTCGTCCTCATCCACCGCTGGCTCATTTATTACATCCATATTTGCCGCTTCGTGCTATTCAACTACTCGCCAGACCAGATTATTGAATTAGATATACAAGCAATTGAATTGATTTTCGCCCAGTCACTCTGCTCGACGATACAGTCATGGCTGTTCCTATAAGATGGCGAACCGCCCGCCGGACTCTTGATTCTTCCTGAACGAATTTTTTTTAACATCTTTACATCTCAAAAAATCACCAAGTCATTCCACTCGATTCGAATATCGTGACCCCTTTCAAAATTTCGAAAATATGTGGCAATTACCAAGCCTGGTCCTTATTTATCCTTTTCTTTGTCTTCTATAAAGTAGCCATTTTTAAAAGAAATGTATTTCAAATCTTAATTAGTAGAAAACTATGCATTTTAAATAGTGTAAAGTCGTTTACCTATTTTGGGTAAGTATGCCTTTCTACTAATAATTAGTAGTTTTCTACGTATTCATAGTAGAATTCTACTTATTCATAGTTGAATTCTACTAATTTCAATTAGTAGACAAAAATCAACTACTAATAATTTATTGGATTAGGAGAATAGAAAGCTAATTTTGCTAATTTAATTATTTGCAATTCGGTTACCAAATGAATGATTGAAAAACTACTAATTGAAAAAGTGCGAACTCTAAAGGAACTGAAGGATCGGAAGTCTAAAACGAAAAGGACTAAAGGAAGCAATGGAAACTAAACTATCCATTAATTGAATTAATTGAACTTGACCCAAATTGAGTACGAAATCCGAAAAAAGAAATTCCATATTTTGTTTCTTTCGAAATTTTGATTTTAACCGGTGCCGTCGGGCACTCGACATTTTCCGTGTTAAATACAGGGGGAAAAAATACTTTTTTGGGGTTTTGGAACAACTTCTGTGGGCTTGGAATAATGTTACGAGAAAGCTGTGAAGGACGTTGCAACGAAGAATTGGTCTATTGGAATAATTATAAATAACTGATTTTTCTGGAAAGGTCGGCTTTTTTCTTACTGAATCAAAATCAAGTTTGTCTTTTTGTATTTTTTTAACATTAATAATACGTCAGCTTTATTATCATTGTACAGGAGTTCATTTCTTTCTTATAAAATGTTACTCTCCGTTGCCTATCAGCATGTTCTATGAGACAGTGTTTTTTGTTGCTGTCTGGAAAGTTTTTCATGTGTAAGTAATTGCTTACATAATCCAGAAATATAAGCAATGCAACTCATTGACTTAGAAAATGTGTAGTTATCACCACAAATCAATATTAATTCCTAAATTTCCTGAAAAAAATTCTTCAAAAAAATAATTTGTCAAATAATAAAGGTAAGATATCAATATATGAAATATAAAAAAGGTAACGTAGAATAAAAATTTATAAGAAAAAATGAACTAACAATTAATTATTTAAACAATTCATGAATATAAAAAATAAAATGTATGTTTTCAACAATTACCAGTTGTAATAAGAAAGTCGAGTCTAAACTCTAAACGTATAAATCTGGCAAGGGGAAGGGGACATGCGTTGTGTCCGGACAAATAGACAGTACCAATATTTAAAGCAAAACAGAGAAAAATTGTAAAGTTTCCTGAAAAAATATTGTTTAATCGAATTTAATTTGTTTAAAGAAATAAAGGTTCGTTAAATAATAAAGCTGAGATATCTAAAACGTATTAAATATATTTAAAGGCAACCTTCTGTTAGATTCTGTTAGAAAAAGTTTACTTTTTTATAAAAAAGCGTTATTTCTAATTTTCTTTTAAAAAAAACTAATTTTTTGGGGGAAAAAGAGAATAAAATACTCAAAGTTGTAGATTTCGTGCAAAATTGACATTTTTGGTTCGAAGGGTACTTTTTGGGTGCACCGTGGGGATGTGTAAGGGGTAGCAAATCCATATTATTGACACGCGTAGAATTCTTCGTTGAAAATTCGTCTATAAATCCATAACTTTCCCGTTACAGTTTCCCAAACCCATATAAGTTATTTAAAAAATCACGAAAAGTGATTCGAATATGACTACTATTTAATATACCTACTAATTATTAGTAGAAAGGCTTATTAGTTCAATTAGAAAATGTCACTGTCGGCTAGTTTAAAATTTAAATTCTGGTTTCATATTTTTAACATGGAAATATTTCTCACTGAGATTTTCAGCATTTTTTGCTTCTTGTTTGCCAAAGAAAATAGGAGAAAAGAGAAAGGAAGTGTTAATAGAGGCAGAATTTGTTTTAATTTTTGCAATGAAGAAGCAAAATGTGTATGCACGCGACGTTTGAAGTTATTACTTCGCGGCGGTTGACGGCCGACGATAAATCGATGTCGCTAAAGCAACAGACTCAGTTACAGAAATATGATGTAGCGACGTTAACACGTCGTAAACCAAGAGACGCCTTCGCATCAAACCCGTCTAAAATAAGATTCATGAGAAATGAGAAAAAGTATGCTATTCTTTTTAACCACTCATTTAGACACTTACAATTTTCTGAAACTGCGTCTGTGTAATCCCTTTTTATATCATCAATTTTGTAAATAAAAATTTCCAAATAAGTAATTTTATTTTATGATAAAATTGATTTCCAAAGGTTTCTTCGCAAACAAATCTGTTCTCAGCATTTTGCTACCACTCTATAATTTTTCAACTTTTTGACACTTTTGAAGAGATTATAAAAATGAAGTTATGGCCAAAAACTTAGAATATCTTAATTTACGAAATGTATACACTGTCAGTAACGGTAAACATTTTTTCACTATAACGACAATGAGTTTTATAGGAAAATTAAAAAAGAGTTTGATTTTATTTGAAAAGATCAATTTTAAGTTTTGAAGTTTTCAAAACATCAAACAATAATCTGGAAGATGTTGAGACAATTTTTTTAAATTTGTACGGATTTTAAAAAGGTTTAAGGAAACTATTTTAGTTCAAAAGATATTACAAAGTTTTAGAAGTTTTGAAAAGATTTGAAAAAAATTAAATCTTGAGGAGATGTCAAAAAATTTAAAACAAAATGTAGATTTTTTAAGATTTTGAAAGAAAAGCTTGTTAAGATTTTTGAAAGGTTTCAAGAGAATCAAAACAAATTTACACGGAGAAAAGTTGTGTGTTAAATTTTACATAATTTAGTTCGGTAAACGGAGGACATTACGGCATTATATTAAAATTTCACTTTCAGTTATGTAAAATGAAATAGGGTAATATTTGATGTGAAAATATGAATTATTAATATAAATTCATTACAATTTAATTCGTGATTCAGTAAGAAATAATACAACGAGATAATAAAGATCACCTATCAGTTAGGTAAAATCAGTCAAACTGTTAGGTACAGTTTCGATCGTAGAAAACAAAGTCTACCTCTCTATATATGTGAATTCTACATCCCAGTCATGTAAAATTTCGTGCGTCAGCAAAAAAAACATTCTTGCTACAAACAGATTCTGGGGAAATCCACTACTGACAAACACATGCTCACACAT
>CAKNWW010260186.1:0-12392 GCA_932074435.1 Andricus kollari | reverse complement strand
AGATTTGCAAGATGTATTCTCGAAGAACCGTCCTCCTTTCTACAAAAAATTTTTCCACCAGAAATCCAAAGATATTTGATTTTCTTTTCTCTCCGAAGACCGAGAGCAATAGCGTAGATCTTCCTGTTGAGTGGAGTTAAGGCCTCACGAAGATAAATAAATCCTTTCTCATTTCCGGTCCATCCAATATCCGTTGTAGATAAATCTCCTTTGACTTTACGTCTCTCCATCATTTTATCTAGTAGGTCTTGGCGACTGAATTTAACTACGATTATCGAAGGGGTAGTAGGTTGTGTGAGAGATGGTGCTTTGATAATACGATAGACGTTGACAACTTCATTCTTCGCAATTGGAACATCAAGAGTCCTGGCAATCGACTCAACGTTGGCCATAAGGTTCTCATTGGGCTTCATTGGAAGACCATGAATTTCAAGCGTAGTATGTAAAGCCGCTTGGTCATTTACATTCTGCGCGTGCTCAAGCGCAGCCACTTTAGCCTTAAGATCTTTAGCTTCCTTTTGAACAGTACAGATTTCCTCATTTTGAACTTTAGAACCGGCTTCAAGTGAATCGACGCGACGAGTATTATTAGATAGGTCAGTCTTTATTTTTAAAAGGGTGGAGTTTAATTACTCATTAAAATCCTGTTGTCGGGTTTCGAATTCACTAAATCTGGCTAACATCTCACGAGACTGCGCAAGCGCTTGGCTTTGGGTCTCCGAGACCACTTGACGTAAAAGGTCAACGAAACCCGGAGGCAGAGCAGGTGCATTGACAGAAGTGGGAGTAATGGGTTCGGAATTTTCAATATCGACATCCCGAGAATCACTTATCTCATAATTGGCAGCAAGGTTGGTATTCACTGTCGCAGAGGTGGCGCTAGTAGTCGAAAAACTACATTTCTTGCAAATATAATCAATCTGCCCTTTTTCAAATAAATCAAAAGTCTTTTTTGCGATACCAACATTAACACAGGTCAAATGGATGAGATTGCCACGCTTTACACAGGCTATAACCTCAGGACCACCTCTTGAAATCACTACACTGCACTCCGGACACGCTCCCATGGTATCGTAATTGAAACGTTATGAAAATAAATGTTTTGAAGAAGCTTGTACCGTTTAGAAACAACTGAACGGATCAACAAAAAGTTAAAAGTCACAAATAAACCGGCCATAAGCACTTTTACGATATATCAACTTTATATACAGAAAAATCTGAGATACTCAAGGAATCTCAGAAAACTGAAGCGGAGCGAATCGACACGTCCGTAACTGACGGCTGCACGATCGATCCTGTTTCTATAAGCATAAGATGGATAAGTATTCCCCTAATTTTTCTACCTTTACAGAAACAAATCTTACTGCGTGGATTTTCACGGGGATGTTCAATGGGATGTTCAAGGGGATGTTAGAGCAACAACAGTTATTCGAGAGACCCGCTCAAAAAATCATAAGGGTATAAACTTCTAGTACTTTTCAAAATTGTACAAGTTCCCATTCATAAGATTAATAAATATTCACGGAGTTTTTTCAGGTGAAGTCAGACGGGTTTCATTTTAGGAGTGTTTTTGGGGTGACGTTAAAATATTAACCCTTAGTCAGGAAATTTTATTTCGGAATTTTTTTAGTAATTATTTTACATTCAAGGTATTTTTCCTTTTAGCGTTTTTATAAAAATATTTTTTTTCTTAAGACACATTTGTTATTGTTTTGAATAATTTATTATAACGTTATACAAATTATCACTCCTATGTCTATTGGAATAATTTTTCTATTTTGAATATCGCGCCAGAAGTCTATTTTTTCCGTCGGCTTTGGAGATGCGATATTTAAGGAATTTGACATATTTATCCCACGTTTTGACGATACTCAGAGACTTTCCGCCTCAAATATGCATTTGAGCTTCCAAGAGGAAAAAAAATTCCCCCTATGAGCCTTAAATGGGAAGAAAAAAAAGTTTTTTCAGTCTATTCTTTCTACAGGTGAAACTTGTAGTTTCAAAAATGAGATCCTAAAATTTAATGGGTAAGACTTTTGAAAAAGAAATATTTTCGTAAAAGGAAACAATGTTATTATGGTGATATTTACTAGTTTCCTTTGTTCTGTAACACTCAAATGTAGAAAATACATTGATTATAGTAAAAATAAACATTTTCTTCTTCATTTCACATACTGGTCTCATCGAACAGAAATCACATAATTTGAGATTTTAAGGGTGATTGCCTTAAAAAAGGAATAAATCCAACCTATCGACCAGATGATGTAACATACGGCCATAAAACTTAATTAGAATTTTAAAAATATTTACAGAACACGTAAAAATATTAAAAAATGACCTCTCATTTTACGGAAGGATATAGTACATTATTATGGAGATGACCTGACATTTTATAAAGAGGATTACGCGAAAATAGGCACCATTATTTCTGTTTTTAAATCAAAACTGGTAATTCCGCGCATATTTTGAATAGTTTGATTAATTATTTTCAAGTTTTGACCTAAGGCTTTGTCGAGGTACCACCTGATACCTGGTGGCTAAGCTGAACGTTTATATTGTCTTGCGCTCAAGTTCGATGCTCGCCGGGGCGATGTGGTGTTCAAACGAAGGCTACTGTATTACGTTGCCTAATTAACTCTGTTCCGCGACATCATGGAGGTCGAGTCAATGGCGCGCTTATTTACGTGCTAATACGTCATACCTTAGTTTTAGGTATGGGTTTTGAAATGTTGTTATTTAATTATACCTAGATAATAAAAATTACCACATACCTTCGGCACTGCTTCCTGAAAATCTTATAAAAATCTAAACTATCTGCAATAATTTTGTTGAGCGCCAGGCCCGTTCGAGGCCACTTAAATTCTCAAAATCCAAATCCCAAAATTAATTAAATAAAAATCTAGAAATCTCAAAGAAAACGATAAAATTGAACGTAACTCAAAGAACGCAGTGTACCGGCTTCTCGCACGGTCAGCTCAGACTCGATAGTTGGGCGCGTTTCGCAAATAAATAGGGTTCAAAATGTCAGCAACACAATAATCTGGTATTTAAAACAAATAATACTTGTAATTTATTTAATTAAAATAAATTGAAATAATAATAAGCCAGGTTTCACAACAATTGTTTAACTTAATTTCAAATCTCGACATATTCCAAAGGTTCATAATCCAACAATCAATCAAGGCTCTGATAATAACAATAATCTCGACTCATTTACAACAGAATAAATCTTAAATCATAACCTAATACTTGAAAACTAAGCTAACTTCGAAAAGTTAGGCTTCCCTGTCCGGAACTCCATACTAGGCAATTACAAAACAAAACTTAAAATTCTAAATGCTATCCTAAGATCGAGCTAAACAAACTTCCAGAAAACTCAATTTAAATGTTTAAAAAAAACTCAAAATAGTCATTCACAAATCTCCGCGATGATTTAAACTAAAATTCTTAACAAAATTAAATTAAAAACAATCCACCATGTTAATTTCAAAAGTATAGTTTTCAGAAAAACCTAACCTCAAAGTTGACTATAGCCTAACCTCACTAAATTAGTAATAACCCATGACTATTCATAACCTAATTTATTCGGTTAGTAATAGACAAACTCAAAATCACTACAAAATATTAAATAATCTAGACCTCTGAATTTCAACAATAATCCCAAGAATCCACATCATAATATTCCCAACCTTGACATTTTTAGTTTCTAGAGAAATTATGCTTAACTCGTCTAATCTTACTGACTCTAGACTCAATCTAATAATTAGCAATCAGGTGGCATAATTATCCCAAAAGTTAGCAACCTTAACACAGATCAATATTACATTCAAAATCTGCCGAAAAAACTTACAATAAACATGGCACAAATTAATCTGACAAAATCAGTCAAAAATAAGAAAGAAATAATCTCAACATAGTCCTATAACACACTCGAAATTTGTACACAGTCCTCGGCACTCAAAGTTTCCGTAATATCTCGAACATAAAAAGGGGAGGGTTAAGGGAAAAGTCCTTATCTGTATGACATCTGAAGGAATTCGAATTAATATCCTCTGATACAAAAAAAACCTAGGCTACATCTTTTTGCCGTCAACATAAATTTGGTGCAAAACTCGACTGGGGGCTCAGTTCAGTAACATGGCACATATTTAGGTTAACACTTGAAGGGGAATCACTCATAATTAAAGATCGGGTTTTGGGATAAACCACAACTCGGTACTCCATTACGTAGCAAAAATAGGGTTATTCGAAATGCTCGACGGGGTCAGAGTTCAGGGGGTCATACGTGACAGGGCAACACTGGACTGGGAGCTCAGTTCACAAATTGCACAGAATATAAATCACAATCAGGGATACATTTCAAAAAAACACTATTAATAACAACTTCAATGTATTATAAAAATTAATAAGAAGGCCCAGTTAGAGAGTCTCCGTCACGACCACGTGTGACGCCATTTTCTCGACAGAATGAGCTTCCTTGGGATTGGGGAGTTGTCCAATGCGTCTCGAAAATGTATCCGGGAACTTACTCAACCGTGAACACTTTGCAAACGCGTGGAAAGTTAAGATATACTTTAAAAGACTTGCCACGGCTGTCGTCGGCAGAGAAGAGCGAGCGTAGTTGCGACGGTCAGGGACTCGGCCTCGGCGTTCCTTCTCCTTCTCTCCGCCGTTCCTATTGGTGGTATGGCCGCTGCGGAGACGGGGTGCTGGGTTTACATTCCAGGGCCGTATGAATAAGTGGAGCTCGGTACCCTGTTATTTTCGGTTTTCATCCTTCCTTCTTTCCATTATCACCAGAATTGATCCAGTGTTATTGTTTCTTTGTCCTTACTCTCCAATCCACCCATTTGATCACCTCCTGGAGCCCGAAATTACCCTGGCTGATCAGAGCAGGATTTGGTTCGGTACCAATTGGTATCAGCCGACGTGAAGAGGGCATTGCACATTGAGATTCCCTAGCCATATTAAGAATTGACGAAGAAATTTCTCATCGTGAAGTTTCCAAAAAGGTTCTACGCCAGATAGATAAGTCGTTCCAGATTTTTCGTAACTTGTAGCGTTACTCCCAATCTGGCCGGCATCCTAACATGATCCTTGTAGATGAGGAACCACAGCCCCTTTGAGTCTGGCAGACGATAGTAGATAGAAAAGGCGGGAGAATTCAAACGGCTTCAAATGTGTCGATGGAATCTAGTCGTTCTAAGAGTCTCTAGTGGCATCCCATTTGAGTCTCGAAGTCGAAAGAAGCCCCTCGATATCCCACGATATCTCGATGAGTCCGAATCGTTACAAAAAAATAAAAGAAACTAACAGAATAAGTCCTTAAAATTATAAACCTTAAATCTAGCCCTAGTCATGGAGTTTCCGTACCACAGCCGCGATTTCAGACCTTATTAAATTAAACCTATAAATTTACGCAAAATCTCTAAATGTCAAAATAAAATATTATTAATCAAAACTTGTGAGTTGCAAGAATTTTGCAACGTTACAGTTTCTTCTCTAACGTTTAAAAATATACGAATTGCAAAATGATTCAGTACTCAAGTCAAATGTTAAATTAAGGTCTTGATGAACTATCCCCATCCATTGACAAGTACATTCCATACATACCCATCAACAAATAAAGAATTGATACGGATTGGGGCGAATTAACATTTTTTGAATGCGAGTGAATCCCGTTTTCTGTTTCGTTTAAACGAATCGAGATGCATTTAGATGAATTGAGACAGCACGAATTGAATGCATGTGAATTCATATAAATGCGTGTGAATTCATATAAATGCGTGTTCAAGGTCAATTTGAAGAAAAAAAATGGATTAAAAGTGCATGCGACGAGACTTGAACCAGCGATCCCTCGTGCATCAGTCCAGAGTACCCGCCACTGAGCTACGGGACAATTTACTAATCATTTGCAATAAATTCTATATACCCCGCACGGTGGTCTTTCTGTTACGGATTCAATTGTATAATTCAACACTTGCTGAAATTCTCCGTGACGAATTGGGGCGAATTCGAATGTGTATTTTACTCTCACGAATTCAGACGCATTGACCAATGTTGAAGCGTTTGGATGCTGACGCATTGAAGTGAATTCGGTGACTTCAAACTTTTGTACCGTACTTCTACGTATAGAAAGATTCAAAATTAAAATACCGTCTTCTCGAATTGACATGAATTGACACATTGGTCCAATGCGTCATTATCGCAAAGCGGGATTTGTGGGGTGTATTAATCTTCTCAATTTGATTCGTATCAATACTTCCTTTTTTGCTATGTAATTGTCCAAAAATGTCGTTTTAAAAATTTGTTCTCAATCAAAAATTTTATTTCGTTTGAAAATTTGTTTTTCTTGCTTAGAGTAAATCTGTCAATATATGTCAATGTGCAAAAAAGTTTTAACGGAAAGAACAACGTTTCCGCAATATTATAATTTTTATTAATAAAATATTTGTTTCTTCTATGGGAGTGTCTACACGTACTGAAGAAATCCGGCTAGTCGTACATAAATTACGGAAGAAATAGCCCCATATACATATAATTTAGTATAAATACCATATTACCATAAATACCATTACTCTTACCCAAAAATTTTATACAGAATTGCATATAGAAGTTTTAGTGTTGGCTGGACTCAATGGGCATTTAATTTAACGTACCAATGCAACTTGATACAATAGCCTCTGGTTGAACATCACATCGCCCACCGAGCATTGAGCTCGAGCACATGATAATAGAAAGGGCCTGCTAAGCCGCCAGGTATCAGGTGCTACCCTGACAAGGCCTCAAGCACGATTTTTCATCTAAAATATCAGCTTCGGATGATGGTACGAAAAACTTGTTGAAACCTTCTTAACCACCTTCTTTGAACCCTCTTCTTGAATATTAACGCTTTCAACTCAATGCAAGTTATATTATGTGTTAATCTCAAATATCAAAAAATGTTGTTAATATAATTTAGCAAGTTTTCATTTTGAATTTGTAGTTTGGAACAGATGAGTGACAAGACATTTTTCGTGGTCAACTTTTTGGCAGTTAACCTTAGGATTATTTAAGATAACATTTTCAATACTCTCGTGGGTAGAAAGTGACTACTATTCTAAAGAAGGGGATGATTTACCATAGGAGGTTGATTTGTTAGAGGATGGTTTCCCTCTGAGAGTAGATTTTAGTACAAGGGGGTGTTTTGCTACAGAGGGTGGATGTCCAATAGAAGGATGATTTGTTACAGGGTTGGCTTTATACGAGGGGGTGATTTGCCACAATGTGTGGATGTCGTATAGAGTGTTGATTTTCGATCTGGTATGTGTTCTCTAACAAGGGGGGTTAGGTTGGTGTCCGATGCCGATTTTTTGGTAACTTTGCAGATGAAAAGAGGATCCTAGACTATAAAAAAAATTAATTTTCTGGGCAATCGTTCATATTTAGGGGTGATAATCACCCCTTCTATATTTTAGATACTTTTACTGTTTTAAAAGGTATAATTGTTTTTTCTTTCTTGTTTTTGCACAAAATTGTGCTAATGGATTCTATATTATAATATTATCTTGAGTTTTAAAAATACTTACCCCCTAGAGTATGATAATTCAACAAATCTACCCCTATAGGATGCTTTGCCATATGACACATAGTTTAAGATTTTGGACTTTGTTGCTGCAAACATCTAGTTTTGATAATTAATTCTATTAAGAATGATCAGTCTTATTCGAAATAACCCCTAAATTATGTGCCATCCACCCCTTTAGTGTTATCAATAAATACAAAATTTAGTTATTAATATGACATTTTTGTAAGTAATAAATTAAAATATTTAGTTTAGACAATCAATAATAATATAACTAATTATTTGTTAACGATGGCACATGTTCTTATATTAATAAACCCTTGTTATGTGAAAACTACACCTCAAAAACTTTTTATGTTTTTTTTTTATCAGGAGATTTTAATGACAATACATATATAACAGAACTGTTTAAAAAAATTTTATTTAGGTTCAGGCACGTACATATTTCCATTGAAAATTGTACACACATACACGTACCCTATCGCATATCGTCCCTCTAACCCTTATTGATCAAGGCTTTCGACTTACAATATATCTTCTACGAAATAAAAAATAAATGTGTGATATGATGAGTGTGTGTTAATTTGACCATTTGCAAAATTGCGCATAAAATTCTAATCTAATTCTAATTTTAATCTAAACTTGTTTTAAATAACGAAAGATTAGTTAAAAAGAAACAATATCATCCGATTTATAAGGCACGAAGTTTTCACAGTAATGATATTCTTCGAAGAAGTGTTTTAGGCACAACCTCTTCTTGCACCATGCACATGTTATTACTGCAACATCACCGCAAATATCACAAAAAGGTTCAATATCTACATTGAAACAAAAGTCTCCAGGGTTATCAAAATATGGAGGTCTATTTTCTATATATCCGCTTTTATACCAAGAATATTTGAATACGTTAATAAATCTAGGTGAAGACAATTTATTATGTGTGAGGGGCTGTAATTTTATAATATTATTTCTAATATGCAAGTTAATATCAGACCTCAAAAGAATAGAAGTGTCAGAGATTTTTCGTACGAAATTCTTTCAGATCCTAAACCCAAACACATCCAATGGCTGAATTTTCCCAGTTGTGCCTTTTGGAATAGTTTTCAGTAAAAGGGTTTTACCTTCCGGTATAGCAGTTTGCACGGTTTGTTCACACTGGCCACTCCATGAATCTAACAATAACACAGAATTTTCTCCTACGTTAGGGAAAAATACATCTTGAAGCCACATTTGCAGTAATTCTGAAGAAAGTTTACCGGATTTAGAGGCTTGCAAATAAATATTGTTTGCCTGAAAAAGCCCTTGGCTTACTCTTGGTCCAAATTCTCCGGATGGTTCCTTTAAAACTACAAAAACGGGTGAAAGTAATCTTCCATCGTCAGATATGGTTGGCTGAATCATATAGCTATGCGTGGTGGAGGAAACCGATTGAACAACATTTTCCACAGTTTTTGTTCCTTTAAAGCTCAAAGTTCTTCCACTGTGTAATTCCAAATTAAAGCCACTTTGATCGGAATTGAAAATTTTGCTTTCCCCATACCTCAGAATTTCTGATTTTACATTGTTTTTAAAAACATCACATTCTTGTTCTGTATCTCTAGTGTCATGTAAAGATGATACAGATAAAAATTTTGTGATTTTTCGCGAAACAACGTTATGCATTTTCTTGAATTTCCATACCCACCAACATGATGCTTTAAACCATGGCATGTCCAATTCATGTTTCTTTTGTAAAGCCCATCTTCGAAGATGTATAGCTTATCTTCTCGGTCACCACCACTGTTGACTTGTTCTTGCCATCTTCTTAATTGTCGCTCTGAACGAAGCTTCTTGAATCTTTGATGAACGGTTGTAAAGGATAACCGTTTTTTCTTTCCAGAATTCCAAAAGTCAACAGCTTCTTTTTTATAGTCGAAATTAACTCTCTCCTCTTGATATAAACAACTAGGAACTTCACCATAATCCTTTTCTTCTTCTTGTTCTTCATCTTCAATCGGTTGTATGTCAATTTGACTATCCTGATAAGCAAATTGTAAGTCAACTGAATTTTCAATAATAAATGAGGAATCAAACACATTTTTCATTATAATATCCTCTATTACATCGTGTAGATGTACCTCCTCAGGTGTTACTTCTGAAGGCTGAATGCCAAATTTGTCCTTATTGAACGTTATTGTCAATAACGATATTATATTTAATGGATTGATTCTCATTTTATTAGTAATACTTCGCACAATAGAAAAAAAAAGCAAATGTGACTGAACAAATGTTCTTTTCTTTCGCTTTATATACATGCCTGATAATGGCTTATATACATTCCTGATAATTTTATATTTGTACAGTTTTATTTGAAATGCCAAAATGATCATATTTTTATCATATCAGACACCCAACTTGTAAACAGTCAATATTTTGTCAATTAGGTTGTTTTTACGTATGTCATACGGCCTCATTTAGATAATAATAACGAGAATTTATCTTATTATTAAAAACTGATCCAATTGTAATATTGTCGTTATTATTATCTGAATGAGGCCGTATGACATACGTAAAAATAAACTAATTGACAATTATTCATTTGACGGTCTAAATAATAAGTTGTGTCTCACACAAATTCTGAAGGAAATATTTTGTTTGTTTTTTCCATTTATTTATTATTTCGTAGAAGATATATTGTAAGTCGAAAGCCTTGAGCAATAAGGGTTAGAGGGACGATATGCGAAAGGGTACGTGTGTGTGTGTACAATTTTCAATGAAAATATGTACGTGCCTGAACCTGAATGAAAATTCTTTAAACAGTTCTGTTATATATGTATTGTCATTAAAATCGCCTGCTAAACAAAACATAAAAAGTTTTTGAGGGGTAGTTTTCACATAACAAGGGTTTATTAATATAAGAACATGTGTCATCGTTAACAAATAATTAGTTATATTATTATTGATTGTCCAAACTAAATATTTTAATTCATTACTTACAAAAATGTCATATTAATAACTAAATTTTTTATTGATTGGTGATACTAAAGGGGTGGATGGCACATAATTTAGGGGTTATTTCGAATAAGACTGATCATTCTTAATAGAATTAATTATCAAAGCTAGATGTTTGCAGCAACAAAGTCAAAAATCTTAAACTATGTGTCATATGGCGAAGCATCCTATAGGGGTAGATTTTTTGAATTATCTTACTCTAGGGGATAAGTATTTTTAAAACTCAAAATAATATTATAATATAGAATCCATTAGAACAGTTTTGTGCAAAAACAATAAAGAAAAGACAATGATACCTTTTGAAACAGTAAAAGTATCAAAAATATAGAAGGGGTGATTTCCACCCCTGAATATGAACGATTGCCCAAAAAATTAATTTTTTTTTGTACTCTGGGATCCTCTTTTCATCTGCAAAGTTACAAAAAAATCGGCGTCGGACACCAACCTAACCCCCCTTGTAAGGGGTGGTCGAAATATTTGCAAGCGGATGATTTTTTAGAACGGATGACTTGTCACAGGGGATGGATTTCATACGGGGAGGGATGATTGATCGCTGGGGGCTGTTTCGACAAGAGGAGGGAGAATTATTTGCAATGGGATGATTACTTAAATCTGCTGAGTTTCCTACAGGGCCTTTATTTCCCATTGGGGTTGATTTTTATGCGGGGGCTGGGCATGTTTGTAACAGGGCTAAAATTCTTTTGAGGGGGAATTGTTCGGGTGGAAGTCCATTCTCTGGAAAATATTTCCAGGGTTGCGATATTCCTGATTTAGAAGTCCGAAATCATGACATCTAGCCTACCACGGAGACTGTGGATGGCGACTGCGCAGTTGGGTTGGTATATTCCTGGGCGCCACTGGGTGTTTATTCACTCCCTGAAGTGGGGGTAATTTTTTATAGAGAGTTAAACGTACTCTTAATGAAGGACATTCTCTGGTGTGCTAGTGTGGCGTAATCTTCGGCAAAGAGGCCTGCTCATATATTCTACAGATGAAAGCGCCAATTTGAGGTCAGTCTGTGGGCTAAGACTGACTAAGTTTTAAAGATTCAACAGTCAGGGTTCGTTAAGGAACTCGAGAAAACAATGAACATTCTATGTTTCAAATGATTGGCGGTCCTGAAAAGGACCGATTGTTTATTCGAGTTTTTTTAGTTCGTAATAGTTAGGGATTATAGGTAGACGGCGATCGTAGTCAGCGAGTTACGCGTATTTTGTTCTTATGTAACCTTTTGGACGTCGTGGAGGAGGGAGTCGGGTATGGACGTAGCACTGCTGTCCAAAGTCAAAACGTAGTAAGTCGCATTTGCTGTAAGGTCGACAGTCGAATGTTCACATGGATTACTTAAGGGGCCTTCCCCGCATTGCAAATTTATAAGGCAGTTTCCGGCCGCACGGTTGAATATTCTGGTCTGATTTTTCACATACCTCATCTACGTATGGGTCTCTTTTGCTGCTAAGTCTCGCTTTTTTGAAAAAATGTTTATATTTGAAGTTATAAACAAAAAGAAAAGAACAATAGAAAAAAAATGCAGTGCTTCTCAGTACTAGCTGAGTCTGTATTTTCGAGATCTAGCCCGTGGACCTTCTTGAAATTTACGAGGCAGGCTCCCCGGAGAGCGAGTGGAGACTCGGGAGCGTGTCGAATTACTTGAAACGGATGACCCTTCAATTGTTATGAGATGCAGGCCAGTTCAAAAAACTGAAATTATGAAAGCATCGCGTGATTCAATTTTAATTAGCAGAAATGTTTTATTCGTATAATTTCAAGAAATTGAAAAAAAGAGTCATGAAAATCGGATAATATTTGCAGTAATAATAGAAATTTTCAAGTGCAC
>CAKNWW010260183.1:0-27410 GCA_932074435.1 Andricus kollari | reverse complement strand
CCAACGTTCAACGTGGTAATATTACATCCACTTTTTTTACAGTGTACGATTGGTTAACCTGACTTGTGATGACAGAAAAGTTCAGAATTTTTACATACCTTAATCCTAAAAATGATATCTTTTCCATTTGACTCCTTAACACAACTAAAATTTATATGATTTTTATCAACTAATAATTTACGCTACTTTCTTGGTTTATTATCCACAATTACTTCAATTTAAAAACTTCACAAATCAAAATAAAAAAACAAACAAACACAGCCTTCAAATTAAAACAACTGCGAGACAGTCACAGAGCTGCCAACTTTGATAGCGAAATTTTCCGCAATTTCAGGATTATCTACTGATGGAAAATGTAATGTCTAATAAAAAGTCCTCAAATATTTATAAATAAGAAAGACAGAACGCTCTGTATCAATAAATATCGTTCATTGAAATTCTAGCTTTGATTCTAATGTATAAACGTGCCACAGAAATGTTTCATGAAGGTAAAAAGTATGAATAATGAAGAGGCAAAATTTTGTTTTCAGGTTAAAAATTAATTTTTTGCTCTCAAACATTAATTAATTATAAAATTCTAATGAAACCTCGTCAGAAAATATACTATTCTGGTTGAAATGTTATACTAACAAAAATAATGAACATTTTTTGCCAGTTTTCCAGTTAATTAGGATTATCTACTGTAAATAATTATCTACTGTAGGGTGGTTCCCCTACCCAAACAAATTTTTTCCCTATTTACAAAGATGTAAAAAAATTTTGTATCAGAAAAAATTGAAACTCAAGAAAATAAAAAACTTTCCAACCAAGAAACTGTTTTAACATTTTTTTGAGCTCGAGTAACTAAGCTGCATATCTATAGATTCCAAAACAATGGCTAGAACTTAAAAAAGTTCCCTCATTAATAAATTTTTCACAAATGTGTTGCTTGTAACGAGTTACTCGACAAAAATGTCATGACAACGACCTTGTGAAGGGCTCAAAGCTTTTGGTTTGGGTCACCGACTGAAAAAGAGGCGGTAAAACGACTTGGATGGACTTAATCTTCCTGACCGCTATCCACATATTTGTATCGCTAAGTGAAATACTGTGTCCGCACCGAGAAAGGACCTTCGTCGTCTTTAATCCTCTTTTGACTAGTATTGTTTTCATAAGTTGTTGAACCAGTCGCCAGAAGGTAAGGATTTGCCATCGCAGCGGTAGCTTCCAGTAGCATAGGTACTTTATTTAATACCTTAAGGGCTTAAGTAAAGCCATCGGATTTCTCTACAGTCATAAAATACATCTTAAACTATAACTTATAGCTCAAAATATTTAAATAAACCAGACAGTGTATTCAACTATTGTATTATACAAATTCCACGAATCATAAAAAATGCAAAATGCCAGAATAAAGAAGCAGAACCAAGCATGTTTTTGAATTAAATGAATCGTCAGATAATTATAACTTTTATCGCTTTTGCAGTCATTCACGTTTGTGCATTTGATTCGACACTTTTTCTGAGTCTTTTGCTGCATATAAAACTGGATATCTCTGAAATGCAATGCACTGGAGACGCCACGCCGATCGTGGAGATCTGTCTGGAGTGGGCGATTTACGACAGAATGTTCATGTTCGAGGATGGAATTTTGCCAAGGCAAATGTGTCGTCGTCATGTAAACAGATATTTGTAAGCCGTTTACGTGCACATCATGCACAAGAGTGCAACAGATCCGAGTATTGATAGCCTTCAAAGATCCTTTCTTGCAAATGCATCTTGATCTAATCGCTAGCAATAAACGACACTGTAAATATCACACGTCAACAAGTGTATTAAAATATCTTTATCATAAATTGAACAAACAACAAACGTGCACCAAAAATCCCAGGAAAGATCAACTGAAACAACTTTTATTAATCGGACACATTATCTATTCCGCCTTTCCTTTATCTGCAGTACAGTTTCTTTGTCAGATGACAAAATAAAAATGATACAGTTCCAAGAGAATTAAAACAAAAAGGAACGCTTTCTGTTGCAAAGCATTTGACTTTTCACCTTTCACCTATAACCTATGGCATGATCTTTCATATTTAACCTATGACCTATCACCTTTGGAATTTGACATTTGATCTCTGACCTACTACCTTTCACCATTGACCTCTCACCTCTCGAATTTATCCTTTGAACTTCGACATATAACCTTTTCCACCAACCTTCTGCCTTCAGCCCCTCTCTTTCTTAAGGGGTTAGGGTCAGTCGCAAGGCCAAAAAAAAAACGATTTTTTAAAGAATTTTTTTTGAAAACAGGTTTTATTACTTATTGAAAAATGTTCTACAGTTCGAATAATAGACATTACAAGAAGTTACAGTAATTTTTTAAGATAAAAATATTGATAAACAAGCAAGTTATAGTTAATCTGCCACAGGACCAGTAAAAAAATTGTGTTTTGCGGTGCGCATCGTAACTCATGACTGGATCATCTCAAACAAAAAAATACAACGGGATTAGTTAAAAAATGATATTCCCTTGTACTTGAACGAAAAATTAAGTCAAAATTTTAATTTTTAAGAAAATGGCGGATATTGAAACAAAAAAATTTTCAATGAAAATAATTTTTTTTGTTTAAACATCCGCACAGAAAATTAATCTTGTTGGTTAAAAATTCATTTTTTTAAAGTTAAAATCCAGCTATTTGGTGGAAAATTACTCTGCTTTGTTAAATTCTTCTCTTTTTGGTAGAAAATTCATCTTTTTGCTTTGAAACTCATAATTCTGGTTGAAAATTCTTCTTTGGTTGGAAATTAGTTTCAAGTCAAAATTGAACTGTTTATTTTTATTGTAAATTTATCTTCTTTAGTTAAGAATTCAACTATTTGGTTGAAAATTTTGTTTAATTAAACAGCTTGCTTGAAAGTAGACAAACATTGTAAACAATTTATTTGTCGTTTGGAGATGCATCATTTTAGTTGAAAATTCATCTCCTTATTTGAAAATTTAACCATTTTGTTAAAAATTCTTTTTTTCAAAGAAATTTTGTTTCGAATGAAAATGAAACTCTTTCATTTTGCGTTGTATATTTATGTTTTCCAGTTGAAAATTCAACTATTTGGTTAGAAATTCATCTTTTCGGTAAAAAATTAATCATCTTGGTTAAAAATTTATGGTTTTGGGTTGAAAACGCAACTATTTGGTGGAAAATTATTCTGATTTGTCGAAAATGAACAATTTAAATAGAAGGATTTCTTTTTGGAGGAAAAGTGAACTATTTTGTTGAAAATTCGTTTCTTTTTGTTTGAAAATTAATTTTTCAACTGGAAATCAAACAATTCCGTTTTTTGTTGAAAATTTACCTTTTTCTTATATCAAAATTCAAGTATTTGTTTGAAAATTTATCTTTTTTAGTTGAAAATTCAACTACTTCACTGGAAATTTATGTATTTTGTTGAATTTGTATGTTTTTCGATAGAAAATTAATTTTCTTGGTTAATAGTTCATGTTCTTAGACGTAGATTAAACTTTTTGCTTAAAGGTTCATCTATTTTGTTGAAAATTCAACAATTTTGTTAAAAAGTAATTCTTTTGGGTTGATAATTTCGCGTGAGTCTAGTTTAGATGAAATAATTTACCATTATTTTATGTAATCCCATAAAATTCAGATTAATCTGAATTAATTTAGAGGACTTATTTTCCTTTTTCAAAAATTATTTCTTGCAAATATGACATTAAAAATAGTATTAGTACGTTTGCTTAAGGTACCCTTCTCGATAGGAAACTGAATTGGAGTATCTAAAAGTAGTTACCCAAATCATTATAAATTAAGACCATATGGAGTTGCTTAAAAAACGATAATTAGATATTGATGAAACCTCAATGTACTAATTTAGATCGGCGCATCTGTAATTCGTTAAAACGAACATATTGGTTGGGACCATAACTTGTAATGACATCGTTAACAAGAAACTTTACTCGTACCGTTTTTTGTACGGGTTTACCTCAGCGACGAAATGAGTAAATTAGCATTATGCAAACCTGAGGCGTAAGTGTGTCCTATAATTTAAGAGGGGATGAGCAATAATTTTAGAAGATGCTCTCGCGTCTTATGGTGAAAGTTCGCGATCGAAGGTACGCCTGCATCTGGGCGGTCTTACTCGCTCAAATTTATCGTTTAAATAAACAACCACGTAACAGGGCCATCGAAAAACGCCAACATTAAGCTGAAAAATGAGCCAAGATGAGTAAAATGAGGCACGCTTTTTTACAAGGCATTCTTTGTTGGTAAAAGAAAATTGCATCCCTTCAATCAATCCATAAAATTTTTTTAAATTGCCAGCCTTCAAAATTCATTAATTTCAAAATCACAGTGCTACAAAATTTCAGAAGTCGAAATGGAAAGTGCTTAATTTTTTATTTCATTCTGCAAGTTAATAAGAAATTTAAATTATAAATTATACAATGGTAAATTTAAAGCATTTAAAATTTAACAAACATAAATTTCAAATATTCCGAATAGTTTTTCAATCAAAACTAATTTAATTGTAAAGTATGCAAAACAGAGCAAGTTTAAATTTAAGCATAGGTGAAGATAACAATTTCAAATTACAGCGTTTAATTTACCAATTCTTACTTTTTTGCGGGCTCTGAATGTAACAATTTTTTATTGAAAGCTTGTAAAGATGCATGATTTCAATTTTGAAACATTAAAAATTTAATATTTATTACAACTGGAAAAGTTTCCATAATTTTTTAAATCAAAACTTGGAATTAAAGACCTAATAAAGAAATTAATAAATGAAAATAAAAAATGAGTCCGAGAAAAGGGCCGCGAGCGATCTCGAGTAAGGGTCTAAAAACCAAATTTTCTTCATTTTTCTTATTATATATCCACAGATATAAAAAGAATAAAACTATACCATAGCAAATTTTATTTTTTATCTCAATTCGACATGTCAAGATTTCAATTTGTACTATTTTCAAAGAAAATCAGACCAAATGAAACTCTTCTAACAGAGGGGTATAATTAACCAAATTTGACTGATTTCTTTTATTTTTCAACCACTAATATAAACAAAGAAAATGTTTACGTAGTAAATTTCACTTTTTATTTTAATCCTACATGACAAGAGCTTCAATTTGAGCCAACCCCGAAGATTTAAAATTTAAATACGAAGCAGATTTTTTCCAAGGTTCTCAGTATTTTTTTATACTCCGCAGTGCTCACTTTATGGAGCAAATACAAAATCTTAAAGTGGTAGATAGTATACTTTTTTAGGTCAGATGAGAGACGGAAAGATGCTTGCATGAGTATACAAGGGATTCCTATGAAACCCTAAGAATCACAAACTTTTTTATGTTATCTATAAGGTATTTTAAACAAAATAGCGCTAAAGATTTTCGAAATTTGATTTTTGTTAGAGACTAAAATTTTTAAAAAAATTAAGCATGATGTACAGAATTGATATTATTTTGTCAGGTGTTCTCGACAGAAAATCACAACATTTCCAACAAAGATAATTAGGAAAACTAATTTTAATTTAGAAATGTTTAACTGGTGAGTATAAAACTAATTAAATAAACAAACTTCTTAAGAAACATCCAAATTCTCGGGCTTAAATCATTTATGTATCTACAGTAGGGTGGTCCGAAAATGCATAAGAAATTTTTTTTTCGAATTTTTATGCATCTCGCCCAGAAATGTGTTCGAATCCACACAAAAATAAATCCATTTTTTTGTCTTGTTGAGGTTCACTTATTATTCGTTTATAATTAAAAAGACAAAGCAAAACTAAATTAGCATTACTCTAAGAGAAGATAGCAATAAACAATAATCAACTGTTTAAATAAGTATCTTTGTTAACTTGCATTAATTATTACCTCACTAAGTGAACAAGTGGACAAAAAGTTTAAGAGTTCAGAAAAAACCGCAACTTTTTAGCACTTATCTAAGAGAAGATAGTTATTAAGAATAATAAATTGTTTAAACAACAATTTTTGTTAACATTAATTAAGTATTACCTCGCTCTAATTGAGAATTGGACAAAAAGTGAAACATTTTTTAAGAAACTGCATTTAAGAAACCAAAAAAAAATCATAATTAGTGCCAAAAACTCGCGAAACCCATTTTTTCACTTATGAGGTTTTTTCGGGGTCCTATAAAGCAGAGTTATGGGAGAAAAATTTGAAAAGCAATATTACTTTCGTATTCGATAGCTAATTGTGAAGAGAAATGTTGAGTATCAATTCGATTCAGCTAATATTAACGATTCTGAAAAGAATTTACAAAAACTTCTTTTTTTTTTATGGAAAATACGTGTTAAACTTCATGGGGCTTGGGCCAACCCTAATATCATTTTTTTCAAAACAAAAAAATGGATTAATTTTTGTTCGGATTCGAACAAATTTCCACGCGATATGCATGAAAATTCGAGAAAAAAATTTTGGACCACCTTAAGGTTTATTACGTTCGTTTCACTTACAATTAACGAACTGTCAAGCGTTACGGAAGTTTCCATGAGAATAACCCCTTTTCCGGCTCGTTTAGAGCTAAGCTAACTAAAAATTCCGTGAAACTGGCCCTAGCGATATACATGACCGGTTAGTTTTACGAAAAATTCCGTAATGCAAGCGAGCTCCTACAATTTAGCGTTTCTTAATTGGCGTCTGACTAAAGCCACTTTTTCTACTGAATAATAGAATCAGAAAGTCACTCTAATGAACAAAACAAGATTTTTTTACATTATTAGTAGAGAATATTCTATATTATTCTATTTGATTAGTTTAGTAGGGAAATCTAATAATAAAATTTACAATTATTTAAATTTCAGAATAAAATGTTGCAATTAAAAATATTGATTGACAATAAAATTAATCATAGCATTCTACAGTCTCATGTTTATGTCACGTAAAGTTTATGAATACGCTGTTTAATTTAATTTAATTTTGATAAAATATTTTCAACTGCAAAATTTTCAACTGAAATGTAAAGAATTATAAATTTGATTATTATATTTTACTACTATACTAATAATATAAAATAATGTAGAATATACCATACTAATAATGTAAAAAAATGTAGTTTTCTGCATTAAGGTACCTTTTTCATGCCCAGCATATTTGACATTTTTTCAATAATTTTGTTATTTCACACATTTCAGTGCATAATACACATAAATACATAATTAATTTCAGTGCTTTCGATATATAATCACTTGTATGTGCTTTACTATTAATATTATTATTTACTATTATGTATACGAATTTCAAAAGTTTTTTTTTTATATTACTGGAAATGGGGTATGGTTATATTTTAACTTTCCACATAATAAAAAAAAAGGTTTCTGGAAATGGTATATGGTTGTATTTTAGCTTTTCACATGATGAAAAGAACGTCTACTTGGAAAGAAGTAAGGGTGCGTTCCTATTTTTTCAGATATACCATCTTTGGCAAAACACCCTATACCCTAGAATTGCTCTTTCCCTCTATCCTTCGGGTTCAAAGGGACTACTGGAAATAGGGCATGGTTGTATTTTCGCTTGTCACATAATAAAAAGAAAGGCTACTGGCAATGGGCTTTGTTTTTGTTTTGACTTTTCACATAATAAAAAGAAAGGCCACTGAAAAATGGGTAAGATTGAGTTCCCAGTGAGCCCTATCTTATTTTCAGACATGGCCTCTTTAACAATACACGCTACATCCTAGAATTGCCCTTTTCCTCTATTCTTCGGTTTCAAAGGGATTACTGGAAATGGGATGTGGTTGTATTTTTACTTGTCACATAATGAAAAAAAAAGGCTAGTGGAAATGGGATTTGGCTTTTTTTTCACTTTTCACATAGTAAAAAGGAAGGTCACTGGAAAAGGAGTAAGAATGAGTTCCTACTGAGCCCTATGTTTCTTCAGATATAGCCTTTTTATCAATAAAAGCTACATCCTAGAATTCCCCTTTCCATCTTTTTTTTCGGGTTCAAAGGGACTACTGGAAATAGGGTATGGTTGTATTTTCACTTGTAATATAATAAAAAAGGCTACTGGAAATGAGATTTGACTTTTTTCACTTTTCACAGAATGAAAAGAAATGCTACTGGAAAAGGGGTAAGAATGAGTTCCTACTAAGCCCTATCTTTTTCAGATATAGCCTCTTTAACAATAAATGCTACATTCTAGAAGTCCCCTTTTTTCACTGTAAAACAACAATTTCCATTAATTAACACTCGCACTCGTTCCACATTTTTAGGTGTTTTGGCCGTTGCGAGCCTGCCAGAGCGAGGGCCACTTTCCCATGAAGTATGACCACTTTTAAATCGCCTAAGCAATTCTTTAATTTGACTATCACTCATAGACTCATCACCATACACTTTCCGAATCATAACGATGGTTCCCGAACATGAATGACCAAGTCTTTAGCAAAATATAGTGCACACTCTTTGTTCGGTACATTCTGTATGTTTATGCAACTGCATACACTAGTCGACTACATTGTAAAAACTGGAATTCGATTTAGGGCTTAATTCGGTACTAAACCAGTTCACGCAACAAAAAAATTGCGCTTCTATCAACAACTAAATCAATTCAAGGAAATTATAGAATTCATGGAATTCACGGAATTTACAGAATTCATGGAATTCGCGGAATTTATGGAATTGATGGAATTCACGAAATTCACGGAATTCAAGGTGTTCATGGTATTCACGGAATTTGCGAAATTCACGGAATTCATAGAATTCATTAAATTCAAGGAATTCGCCGAATTCGTGGAATTCACGGAATTCGCGAAATTCTTGGCATTGAAAAAATCACGAAATTCATGAAAAAGGAATTTACGGAATTCAAGTAATCCACCCAATTCAAGGAATTCGTGTTATTAAAGGAATTTAAGGAATTCGTGTTATTACAGGAATTCACGAAATTCACAGAATTCTAGGAATTTATGGAATTCAAGGAATTCACGGTATTCACGAAATTCAACGGATTCGCGGAATTCATGAAATTCAAGGAATTGAAGGAAATCATAAAATTTATGGAATTCAAGGAATTCACGCAATTCAAGGAATTCGTGTAATTGAAGGAATTCACGAAATTCGTTGAATTAATGAAATTCACAGAATTCAAGCAATTCAAGCAATTCATGGAATTCAAGAAATTCAAGGAATTAATGGAATCTACGGAATTCACGGAATTCATGGAATTCACGGAATTCGTGGAATTCACGGAATTCGTGGAATTCACGGAATTCGTGGAATTCATGGAATTCACGGAATTCAAGAAATCCGCGGAATTCAAGGAATTCATAGAATTATTGGAATATAAGGAATTTACGGAATTAATGGAATTTACGGAATTCATGGACACCACAGAATTCATGGAATTCACGGAAATCAATGAATTCACGGAATTCGTAATAATATTGAAGTTTGGAACAATTGAAACAATGCATCCCCTGAATCAATTTATTTCTCTATCTCGGATCATTTATCAATTTGAAGTTGGCAAACTAAACAAGGCAGAAACGGGTATTAAAATAGACTATTTGTGAGATTATATTAGAACTCCCAAAAAAGGATCCCGGCTAAAAATGAATGCCAAGTTTTTGCTGTGTACAGATTTATAGGTCCATGTTACTGTCTAGGGGCCCTCAAAATGGTCCCCTATAAATAGTAAATACCTTTTTTTCGACAATAACACAACTAGGCACAAAGTTAGAGCTCAAGGACGGATACTTTTCGAACAGATCTCGTATAAGTCTTCTTTTTGCTGCGCGTGTTCGACTAAAAATAATCGTGTCCAACTTTCATACAGTGATATTTGTTTTTATAAAAAAGTGGATTAGAGATTCAATTCTATTTGTACTAGAAGCTGAAAGTTTTTCTTGGCAAGACAATACATAATTGTAAATTCCAAGTGTTATACTTTCACCCTCATTTTGCATTTGCTATGACATTCTGCTGCGTCAGAAGAGAATCGTTTCGTGTGAGGGGATACGTGCCACGTTGACAGGCTACGGAATAACTTTCACGGTGCACTCTTGTCTAACTCTAACGTAGACTCTATGTTAGATGGAGAAATGGCAGAAGGCGATTAGGCGCGGCCGGAAACGTCAATTTCTTTGAGTTAATCCGAGTCGGGCGTAAACTTCATGCCCGTGAATTCAATTTGTGACTGTAAATCATTCCCAATGTGGATGATGCGAAAAAGGGTGCAATTTACATAAAATTTAGAGAAAAAGGGTCAATATCGTATCATTCAACAAATAAGTAATAAATTATTACAAGTAGCAACATTTTTAAATACCGTAATGTATTCTGAACTTAAATTGGGTTCTCCTCACTTCTTTTTTAGAAGAAAAACGTATTTTAAAGTTTTTCCACAATTTGAAAACTATTCAAGGGGCTTTTAACTCACTATTTCGGTCGTTACACCCTTACGAAAAAGAATTATTTAAAATTCATTATAGGTCTATAATGATTTTCCTAAAATCCATTTCTTATAATTTTGTTTTCAATTCTAGAAAAATCATTATAGAAAATAATTACAAGACACTCAGAATAGATATAACTAATGTTAAGATATTGAAAAAAGTGACGCAAGAAAAAAAAATCAAACTAATGATTAATCTAGTTACTTAAAGTAGGATTTCAAATTATTTCACAGAATTTCTAAACATTTCAAAACTTTTAAGGTCTATCAAGGATCTTACAACATTTCAAAGTATTTTAAACATTTTAAACTATTTTAACGAATTCCAAAGAATTTTAAGAGATTAAAAAAATGTAATGGTATGTCCAAGAATTTTGTAGGATTGCCAAATCAATCAAGGTATTTTAAAGATTTTCACAAGATTAAAGGGATTTCATAGAAGATATGTGATTTAATTTTTTAAAAAGATTTTACGCTATTTTAACAGATTTCAAGGAATTTCAGGAGATTCAAAAAATTTCAATGATTTTAAGCTCGAGTTTAAGGGTTTTCTAAAAAAATTGAGAAATAAATTTAATTAAATGTAACTTTAAGGGATTTTGTAGCATTTCCTAAAATTTCAAGATATTTCAACAAATTTCTCAACATTTAAGACCTACAATTATTTCAAAGGATGTACGGGAATTTAAAAATTGTAGGCTATTTTCTGAAAACTCCAAACAATTTCAAGAGAATTTAAAATTCCAGAACATTTCCAGGTTTTCCAGGTTAACCTTTGAAAAATGTCCTGGAAAAGTTTCTAAATAATTCTATCGAAAATTTAATCTTACATCAACTATAATACATTTTGCTGTTAGCAATATAATTTCCAGAAAAATGTTTGTACACGACAGACAAAATTTCAATTTTATAAAAATATATTGCAAAAAACGTCAGATTGAGTTGTTTCCGAAAAATTGGAATAACTCTGAAAGTAATTAACATTTTTTTAAATTCTTGGACTAATTTTAAAGGGTGTCCTCCAGATTGATTTACTAAATTGTTAAGATATTTTTAGAATTTCGTTCCTAGATTTTGAGATTTAGAAAAGTCTGTCGAATTAGTTGAAAAGTTTAAAAAAAATAAAGATTTAATATTTGTAAAAGCCTTAAAAATGATATTCTATATAAAAACCTAAAAACGAGTGTGGTTCCCACAACTGGAAATAAATGTAACAATATAGCTATTAGATTGGAAACGAAAGAAGAATTAATGATCAGTGTGTATACCTTTTGAAAACTAACCGTGTGTTATCAGTGCCGGATTAACAAACTTTGTGCCCGTAGGCCATATATTTTTGCCCCCCCCCTCCCTCCTATAATTAAAAAAAAATACAAGAAATTTTGAAAACATTTTTAAAGAATAGAACAAAGAACTATAGCTTACAATATATGTCTTTATTATCCATTTTAATTAACATTATTTACAATCAATATCCTATTTTAAATGCGTTTTCTAGCCTTGATTTGTGCAAATATTTTATTAATTACGATGAATTTCTCAAGTAATTCTTTACTCGCTTTAATACTGAAAAAGATCGATCTCCGGTGGCATTGGTGTATAAAATGCACAGATAAATGCGAAGTCCTATTTCGAGCTTAGGATTAAATTTAAGGGGTAACACGACTCTAGGATTTTGGAAAAATTGATTTTTGTTCTTGGCTTAAACAATATTCTAGGATCATAAAAATAATATGAAATTGGCCCTATGGTAAAAACTTTTTTTTAAAGTTTCAATTATCGATTTTGCTGCAGCGCCTCGGAGCGCACGCTGAACACGACTTCGTTTTTTTTCGTTTTTCTTTTTCCGATCGCTTGCCGATGCTGAAAAAAAGGCTCGATTGTCCTTAAAATTGTACAGGAAGGAAGAGTAAGAGGCGAGCGTCAACATTGATGGCTAAATGTATGGTGCAGGCATCGCATATTAGATGTAAAAAAAATCTCAAGGATTTACGAGCTCGTAAAACTTTAAACGCGTTTTTCTTGAAACCACTTTTTTCAAACTGGGAGGACGTATTACTTGAACACCGTTGCATAGATCGATTTGAAATTTTAACAGGAGATGCACAATTATATTCTGTATGGAAGCACGCAGCCGTTTCTTGATTTAATGTAATCTTTTTTTATAAACATTTTACGTCTTATTTTTTGGCAAAAATTCTAATCGTTTCTTCAAAAGTGCACTATTTTCACAAAATTTGATTTAAAAAAAACCCTGCGTAGTTCCATAGCAAATAGTATATAGATTATAAATTTGTTTGTTTTTAGTTCCAAGTCTTAAACTTTACGAGAAAACCGTCCTCCCGTGAAGGTGTTTTAAAAAAAGAGGATTTTCAAGATGGGCTCTGTCGCCGCCATTTTGTATAAAAATGATAATAAAACATTATTTTTTGTATACTTCAATATATGTTGAATAAACCCTATAAAATATAAATCCTATTACTTTTGTCATACTCCCAAAATAAGTCGTCAAAGTTAGGCCTTTTTTCTGCCGCTAGAATGGTGTTGACCCATAATTGACGCTTTTTTGTAAAATCAAAATTTTCAAAAGTCTGACGGGCCCATTGGGCCCCTAATTCCCGAAAGTATAATTTTTAAATTCAATTCAAGTATTTTGTAAAAGAAAGTGTTACGAAAGTCTGAGTGGCCCACTGGAACCGTAATTCCCGATAGTATGATTTTTAAATTCAATTGACGCTTTTTTTTAAAGAACAAGTTACAAAAATCCAAAGGGCCTACTGGGCCCCTAATTTTCGATCGAATAATTTTTAAATTCAATTGACGCTTTTTATTAAAGTTAAAAAAGTCTAAGCCCGCTGGGCCCGTATTACCCCATAGAATAATTTTGATATTTAATTGAAGTTTTTTTGTAAAAGAAAAAGTTACAAAAGCCTAAGGGGCCGACTAAGCCCATAATTCTAAATAGCATAATTTTTAAATTCAATTGACGCTTTTGTTGAAAAAAAGTTAAAAAATTTTAAGGGGCCCACCGGGCCCCTATTTCCCCATAGAATAATTTTGAAATTTAATTGACGCTTTTTTTAAAAAGAAAATGTTACAAAAGTCGGACGGGCCCACTGGACCCCTAATTCCCGATAGCATAATTTTGAAATTTAATTCACTCTTTTCGTTAAAGAAAAAGTTACAGATGTCTTAAGGGCCCCCTGGGGCCCTATTTCCCCATAGAAAAATTTTGAAATTTATTTCACGCTTTTTCGTAAAAGAAAAAGTTACAAAAGTCGAAGGGCCACTAATTCCCGCTAGCATAATTTTGAAATTCAATTGACGCTTTTTTATTAAGAAAAAATTACAAAACCCTAAGGGGCCCACTTGACCCCTAATTCCTGATAGTATAATTTTTATATTCAATTGACGTTTTTTTTTTTTTTTAAGAAAAAGTTATAAAAGTTTGAGAGGCCCTCTGGGCCCCCCAGACCCTCGGGCCCCTAGGCCTTGGCCTACCTTGGCCTAGTGGTTAATGCAGCACTGTGTGTCATAGTAAAAACTTATGCTCTCCCAAAGACCTACAAACTGGAGACTGATTGCTTCTACAGTTGGTTCTTCTACTTACAATTTATCTAAATATATTTCAAATATCCTTAAACAAGTTTCTATAAACACTAAATTGTATACAAAAAAAAAGTTGGGAACTTAAAAATATTCTATAAAACATCAATGAACCTAAAATCCATTCAATAATTTCCTTACACGATGTGTCGATGTTTGATAGCATCCCACTAATCTTGCTTTGGATTGCATTGAAGAAAAGATAATTTTAAATCACACTTTAACATAAATAACTAAGAATAAATTGTTAATAGCCACTATAACTGTTTTCAATGGTACTGTGTTATCTTTAAATAACAAATTCTATAAACAAATATCGGGTTACCCTATAGCTTCGCCTTTATCTTTAGTAGTTTCAGATTCAGTTTTACAAGGTGTTGAAAAAAGAGCTCTTGAATTATTAAAATTCGCACTATTCTTTATACAAGATTTGTTGACATTCTGGCAATCGTTCCTTCTGACAAAATTGATGTTTTTAAAATGTTTTTAATAATATAGAAGACGGCATTAAATTTATCCATGAACGTGAAAGTGATAAGGCTGTCAACTATCTTGATTTACAAATATTTAAAATTCTAAGTGGTGATTCCTTATCGAATTGGTACAGAAACCCCTCTTAGTCTGGAAGATATCTTAATTACAATTTACATAATTTATTTTGTCATAAGATAGATGTGTCCAATTAAGGGATATCTGATTTGGAAAAGAAAATTAAAATTAATTAAAAACAACATTAGTATATAAGAATTATCCGCTTCATTTAGTTAATGCCATTATTACTGAATGCATTCATAAGATTTATAATAGCACTAGTAAGAAAAACAAATGGATTGATACTTACAATAAATTTGATTCAAAAGTTGCTTTGCCGTGCATTCGACTTGTCTCTGAACGTTTAAGAAGTTCATTAAAAAAATTCAATATCAAATTTTTTCTAAAACGCTAATACTTTAGATAATTATTTATTGAAGAAGACAGACATTGAAAATGTGTCTAGTGTTATTTGATAAAATGCTAATGTTGCATTAACATTAGTTGCTTATGTTGGTACAATTTACATATATCATTTTATAAAATTATTATTTCTCCTTTTTTTATTACTAACTAATTATAACTATATTTAGGTAGCCCCTGAAAAAGGCACTCATTAGTTTGTGAAACTTAAGAACTTTTAAAATAAATATGAGTTGAACGATGGCTCCGTATATTTTTATTTGTGTGCGACCGTAAGACGGAATAAACCAGTTCTTAAATTGATATACATTGTCGGACGAAGATTGGCCTGATTTGGATTTCAAAATCTTTTTATTATTGTATCTACATGATTGCCCAATTTATTTTATTATCAGTTAGGTCCTTTTTTTATATTTGTTATCTAAAGAATACAATCCCATGCAATTTAAATATGTGATATTGTCATTGGAAACTAAAAATTGTCGTTTGAAAGAAGAATTAAAGGAGGATGAGGAACGCGAATGAGTTCTCGAGCAGCTGTGCCATTCGTCGTCTAATAATTCACGTACCCCTGCAAATACTTCGGAGAGTAAACAAATCACAGTTATGTCGTTTAGTTGTATATACAGACCCTGCATACGCTGCCAACACGAACATATCTGAGTTTGAAGTATGCACGTGAGAAGCAAGCTTCATTAGACAGGCCACTGGCCTCATCTCACGAAAAAAAGTAACAATATACTTGCCTCTCTAATGACAAAATCATTTTAATATATGATTAGAAAAATTAAAAAGCCCTTTATTTTCATTTATCTTAGAATCAAGAAATAAAAAGTCATTTGTTGCTAATATTTATGGATTTGAACCAAATTGTAAGAGGGAAAGATAAACGGTGCTTAGTCCACTTTTTGGCGAAATGGGGTTGTTGCATGAATCTTAGATAATATATTTTTTTAAATGCGGTCAGACGGGGTAATTTCGGACATGTGAGGTAAATTCGGACATTCTGAAATTGATAGTTTAAATTACTTAAGGGGGTTTTAACAATAATCTAGAACCAGTTAAGGCTTTATTAAGGCTTTAACTGGTTCTAGACTTTGGTTAAAACCCCCTGATGTAATTGAAACTACACTGGAACTTGGAATCACAAACGGTTTCGAGCATGACTCGCATTGGCCTTGATCCTACTTCCAGACCGTCTGAACGTAAACAGACAGGGGCGCATAAATCCTGACTGCTTCAATCCAAGTTCCAGTATATCATTTTAAGAATGACCGAATTTATCACACATGTCTGCAATTACCCCGTTTGTCGGTACGGAATGAAATTATAAAAATAGTAGTACATTTAAAACAAGTAGCTGAATTTTCAACCAAAAAAGGTAAATTCTCAACCAAAAATGTACTAGTTCCTAGTGTGACACAAAGATATTTTAATTTGAAATAAATAGCTGTGAATTCGATCTAAAGTGTTTCCACTTTATTTGTATTTATATTTATATGGGTCTCATTTCACGAGCACTTTACTACCCTTTACCAAATATATTTGCTTCCTCATAGAGGAAGCATTTGTGGTTTTTTAAATAATAGACAAACTGAAGTTCTCAACGTTATAAACACCAAGAAAAAAATGTTTCCCATGAATACAAAATAATAACATGTTTCTTCGGTTCAAGTAGAAGAAATTTCAGGTTCGAATCAATTCAAAAAACATGTTTTTCACATTTTCAAAAAAAAACTAATCAAGGCAAAATTTATTTTTGAAATTTTAAAAACAGAACATAAGATATTAACCTATTAAATTTTTTTTACTTGTTTTGGATATCGACCAACAAATTGCTATCCCTCAGCTCAAACGATTCGATTAATTTTAACATTTTTACTTCGCTCTACTGAAGAGTGTAGTTTTAAATTTACATTGAAAGTATTAATTATAGTAAGGAAGAAATGATAAATCTTGGAAATAAATATTTATGAGAACGATGTTAAACATATTAAAATTGTGTACTTAACTAATTTTAAAATATAACATTTCTTATATAAAGTTTGTTTGCTCTTTTCGACATGTAAAAATAAATCTTAATTCTTTCCCCTATTTTCCCCTTTTTCGTGAGAAAATTACCCTATTTCCCCTTTTTTGAGCTCCTTTTGCGCTGTAATCCCTGCAATATTGTAGGTCAATTGATTCGTCTCGAACCAATGAATCTTTTATTTTCTTGCATCAGCTTTGAATGATGTTAATGAAAAAAATTTTACTATAAAAAGCCGATTTTGAAAATATTATTAAGTGCTAAACAAAATTCAATGAATATTTTTAGAAAGGATTTTAGATTTTAGAAAGAATTGGAAATTAAAAAATGTTGACTTGATCTCGTCTCTTTTTATGTTTACTGATTTTACCTTTAGGAAAAATACTTACAAAAATAAAAAAATAGCCTGCTCAAGAGGTCTTTAAATATGCAGCGGGTACAACATTTTTTATTTATTGCACTTTTAATTTTTCAGTTCTTTATTCAAATTGATTCAATATCTTGAGCTTATTCGGGAACACCGTCGCGTTTCTGAATGTACCATCGACTTACTGAAATATTCATGAACTTAAAAGAACAAGTATGCTGAAAAATGTGCAAATTCTTTTTTTCCCAATATTTAAAGAAGCAAGGACGTTCTCTTATCTTGGCACTTCTCAAATGTGCTGAAAAAGTGACGCAACAAAAAGGAAGTAGACACAAAGTTACACGTTTTAAAGTAATATAATTTACACTCCAAAATTTTTTTAAAACAGAAAATGTATTTTAAACTATAGCAACATGAATAATTGTATATTATATTATTAACTTGTATTATCACTAAAGGCCCAGTAGGTTTTCTACTGCGATTGAGTAAAAGTTGACCCGAATTTCTGAAGTTTCGGACTGATTATTAGCTAAGATTAACTGATAAGAAAGTTTCGTTTAAATTAAAACTGGTATTATATTTTTTTAAATTTCAGGACAGAGTGCCAACAAGTTTTTGAAAATTTGTTTTCCAAAAATAAGCGGATAACTTATTTTCGAAAATACGGTATTTTTCAAAATAATGAAGTTACTTGATTTTTTGGTCTCTAAGATTTTCCATTTTTTTATATTTTTGACCGTCTTTTGAGCATTTGCAAAAATGTGTATTTTTTGCAACAGACATGACTGCTAATGAACGTGCAAGAAGTCACTTTATCATAATCCTCAGGTAGAAAAAACATTATTGACATTATTTTTTAAAAACTTTGTGTTTAAGAACGCTGTTTTTTGAAAATGTTCAAAAGATACATTGTCACGCTGAAAATTTATACATAGTGGGCCTTAATACTGAATTTCAAAATACTATGAAATTTAATGTGTATTTAAAGTAAACGGTGTGAAATCTAAATTTGAAAAGAAAACTTCTTCTGAGCATTCCAGATGTAAAGGATTTTAAAATGATTGTAACTTACAATATTAATTTTTTTTGTAAATAGTTACATTACAATTATATCTCACTTAAAAGTCAGGCTCAAAATAATACTTAGGTATGTATGTAATTAATAAAACATTTTTTTATTTGCAAAAACTTTAAATTGATTACATTCTCCTCTATTTGTTTATTTACTTTTATATCCAACAGGTATCAAACTTATAATTGTTTTAAACAAATAAAATCAATGTTACTAATGTTCTTTCTACCTGAGGATCATAATCAAATTATGTTTACTCATTCTAGAGCTGTTAAAAAGGATAACCATGTTTCAAAAATAGTACACATTTTTGGGAATATTCAAAAACGGTTCAAAATATCGAAAAATGGTAAAGGAACTTTTCCTAGGTCTCTCCTAAGAAAAATACTTTAACTTTGAATTTTTTCCCGTATCCCACCCGTTAAAAAAAAAATTGTTTCCAGGAAAGTAGTTTTTACTTTAATTTTCAAGAAGCTTTTTGAACCCACCATCAACCAACATTCTTGGATTTAGTTGTATTTCTGTATTGAAACAGAGTTAATCCTCGAAGTCGATTGTTTATTATTATAATAATTAATCAACTATTACTTAATTCACTAATATAAGCTACGGTAATGAATGGAGAGTAATTAAAAATATTTAAATATCAGGCTTCCCTCACCGAAATGGTCTCAAAATCGAAAAAATAGTGTGATTTTCACGAAAATATGAAATTAATTAAATTTTGCATATTGAGCAAAATAGTTGAATTTTAAACCAAAAAACATTTTCTATCAAAGGAGCCGTTGATATTTTCAACTATATAATTACATTTTTCTAACAATTGAATTTTTATAAAAATGGGTTAATTATTAAACACATAGTTAAAGTTTTAATCTGTAAACATGCTTTTTCAAACAGATAGTCCCATTTTCAAACGCAAAAGATTGAAATATAACCAAAAACAGTTGCATTTTTTATCAAATAATTGAATTGTCAAGCCTAAAAGACAAATTTTTTAAAGGAAAGTTGAATTTTCAGCCCGAAATGAAAGATAAATTTTCCATGCCAGATTGAATTCCATATGGAAGCCTTTAATTTTCTAAGATTTCTAGTTGAAATATGTTGAATTTACAACAAAGTATTTCAATTTGCAAACAGGAAAAATAAGTTTTTAACGAAGAAAGTTAAACTTTCAACGAAACATGTTAAATAGCATGATAAAGAAATGTATTCAACCGAAAAAGACTATTTTTCAACAAGATAGTTTAATTCTCAACCAAACCAAATTAATTTTATACCAAACAAATGCATTTTACACGAAAAAATGCATGTTTTAACAATGAAATTAATTTTGTACAAGAAAAGCTGAATTTTCGACAAAATAGTTAAATTTGTCAACAAAATAGTTCAATATTTAACGAAAAAGATGAATTTTCAAGCAAGGAGATTAATTTTCTACCAACAAAGAAGAATTTTTAACCAAATAGTTGAATTTTTTAGTAAAAATGGTAAATTTTTAATTAAAAATATCAATTTTCAACCAAAAATTGTATACTTTCATTTTCATTAAAAAAAATTGATTCTTAAACAAAGGAAACCGAAATTTCAGAAAAATAATTACATCTTTAACCAAAGTGATGAGTTTTCAACCAAAATGATGAATTTAAAAAAACAGTGAATTTTCTACAAAATAGTTCAAATTCAACTAAAGAGTTAAAAAAAGGATGATTTTTTTATCAAGAAGAATTATTTTCTACAAAAAAAAAAAACAATTTTCAACCGAAAATGGAATTAATAAATTTTCAGTCAAATTAATTAATTTTCAACTAAAGATGAAACTAATTTTCAACAAAATAGTTAAATTTTCTACCAAAGAGATGAATCTTTAACCCAAAAATATTACCTTTTATCGAAATAATTGTATTTTCCGCAAAATAATTAAATTTATAAACAAATAGTAGAATTGTTAACCAAACGAGATGAATTCCGAATTAAAAATATAAGGACACACTTTTCAACAAAACGAAAATTAACTTTTAACCAAAAATGTTTGGATTTACTTATATGGTTTCATTAAACATTATTTCATTAAAAATAATGTTCTTGCTTGAAATATCAACTATTACATTTCTCGTTTAAAATAAGTCTCTTTTGGTTAAAAATTATTCTTCTTTATAGAAAATTAAACAATTTTTCTAAGAAGTCATTTTTTTGGATGAAGATTCTCCATTTAAATTGAACATTTATCTCTTCGGTTGAAAATGTAACTATTTTGTTGAAAAATCATTGATTGTTGGTTGGTGATATTTTTTAACTGAAAATTCAATCGTTCTGGTTGGAGATTTATCAGTTTAATTGAAAATTCATCTCTTTGGTTGAAAATGTAAACATTTTGGTGACATTTGTTTTTTTGTTTGTTTTAAATTTATCTTTTTCAGATGAAAATTCAACCATATGGTGAAACATTGATCTTTATTAGTTGAAAATTTATATATGAATGTTTTTTCGAGTCTAGTTTAGAGGGAGTAATCCACCCTAATTTTATGTAATCAAGAATAATCATATACAGTCCGGAGTAATATTATGCAATCCGGCATAATGTTAGATAATCCAGAGTAACTCTGTGTATAGAGATAATCCAGGGTAATCCGATATAATCCGATGAAATCCACCTCCGCTGGACCGCATTTCTAAACGTTATTTGCAAATTGCGTGAGTTGCAACATCCCATGTAAGAATCTAGTGAGACTAGTAAGCTCTAGTCAGGAACATTTACGACACTATTAAGATTTTTCATTATCTGTGCCTAGAAAAACGTGATGGAAAGCAAAGACCGTCTAGGCGGGCGATGGAAGGGTATTCCCGATTTGAACCTGATTAGAAGTTCTAGAGCCCGGCTAAAATAGCGTTACAGAACTAGTCTGGCCCTCTCTATTTTTCCCGATCAGCGCCCGATACATGGGATCACCGAACCCCCAGTTTTTCCAGTAATGAAAATTGCTAGTGATTAAGCCCTCGGCAAATATTAATTTCAGAAGCACAAAAGAAAGAAAAACACCTGATGTAGTGTGCTTTTACACCTGAGATGTCTATTATTTATTACTCTCTTATTGGAAAAAGCCTCGCATAATGAAGCGAATAACAAATTATAATGGTTATAACGCGTCGTGGTCGTTATGTACCGAGTCAATGTCAATGTACCGATAGAAGGTCGCTCCTGTATGTGATTCGTTGCTTCAGCAATCTGCATTCTTTCCCTGAGGTGCAGTTTTTCGCACCGGACGTGCCAACATCTTGGCGCCGGGGAGTTTCTCGTGTCGGCCTCGATGTTTACTGGCAATTAACGGGAATTCAGAGCAAATGAGCCACACAGGGCGTTTTTGAATTCTAAACTCGATGTATCTGGAAAAAAAGGGTAAAGGGATCGACTCGTTTTTTTCTGAAACTCGCGAAATGGATATGGATTGCGTGCACTTGCGGTACTGCATGTATACGAGTTAGTCCCATACCTGCGTTATCGATACTTCGAAAAGCAAAAAGCAAAGAGCACGAGCATGACGAATGACCACGGCCATTTTCAATCAATAATTCTTCCTTTTGGAGTCATAAATTTCGGATAAGCTAAGTGTCGATGTACGCGCTCCACTCGTTCACAACTTTACTTTCCCCTGTTGCGAATTCAAGTTCTGGATGAGCAATGCCTCACTGAGCCTATATTTCCAAGATCATTTACTACCTTGAAGATCAACTTCTTGCATCTCAATGTTATTCTTTGAATTCAAAAATACCCTAAAACTGGGATAAATCTTTCCAAACTTTTTTCTGCCACACTATAGGAGGGCTGGGAGACTCGATTCCGTGGTCAAAAGTCGGCAAACCCGTTAAAATGTACAAAAATGAATTGTAATTACGACTATACGAGGTTTTTTGGGTCGCTCTTTCCAAATCTTAAGTTAAAATTTGAAGAAAAAAAACGGATCCAATATGGCGGACAAATATTTCAAAAAATTAATGGATTTACACGAAACGTGTTATCTATGTGTTTTCGAGGATGCAGATTCCGAATGCAGAGTGAAGATTTTCAAAAACGAAAAGGTCCTCATTTTTATAAACAATTCATCAAGAAAAAGGTCCTTTTCTGAAATTTTGAGATGCGTTACGCCTTTTGTTAGGATCTCTAATTTTTGAACCACCCCAAAAATAACGTAAGACGATGGGGGGGGGGTCTTGCTGTTATTGTAGTAGCATTTTTATCAAAACTGTTGAATTTTCGACCAAAAAGGATGACTTTAACATGATAATTTATCTTTCAACAGCATAATTAATGTTACAACAAACCAGCTGAATGAACCAAAACAGATTCCTCTTCAAGCAAACAGTTCCATTTTTAACCAAAAAAGATTAAATTTATGCCAAAAGATATGTATTTTTAAAATCGAAAAGTTGGATTTTTAGAAAGAATTAAGCTTCCAATTAAGAAAGATTTTTCGGTCATTGAAGAAAAAAAATTTGATCCAAAATGTAAAATGTTCCAGCCAAAAAGAGTAGCTTTTTAGCAAATAGTTCTATTTTCAACCAAATAATTACATATTCAAAAAAAGAGGAATTTTCAACCATAAAAATTATTTTCTACTAAAAAAGACGAATTCTTAACAAAATACATACAATTTTACCAAAATAGTCCAATTTTCAACCAAATAGTTAAATTTTCAATCCAATAATTATATTTTCAGCTGTAAAAATTAATTTTGAACGAAAAAGAAAACGAATTTTCAACCAAAAAAATTTGCTTCTTACTTAAAAAGACGAATTCTCAAGAAAAAACATACATTTTCAACAAAAAACTTGTATTTTTAACCAAAAAAAATGAAATTTGTATCAAAAGAGATTTTCAGTCAAGAAAGAGAAAAATGTCAATCAGACTGTTGAATGTTTAAGCCAAAAAGATAAGCTTTTTACAAAACAGTTGAAGTTTAAACTAAAAATTTATTTTTTAACCAAAAAGATGAATTTTCACCCATGAAAATAATTGTCTACTAAAAGTGATAAATTCCCTAAAAAATACGTCAATTTTCAAAAAAATAAATCAATTTTCAACCCAGCAGATTAATTTTCTACCAAAAAATACAAATTTTTAACGAATTACATAAGTTTTCAACCAAATAGCTGAATTTTAAAACTAAAAAAGTTAGAATATTAACCCAAAATGGAATACTGAAATTTTCATATCAGAAAATTATTTTTCAATGAAAGAAACGAATTTTCTAAGATCATTCAAATTTTCTACAATATGGTTAAATTTTTAAGCCATAAAGATGAATTTTGTACAAAACAGTTGTATTTTCAACCCGAAAATATACATTTTTAACAAAAAAAGTTGATTTTCAACCAAATAGTTCAATTTTCTGTTAAAAAAATTAATTTTGAACGAAAAAAACAAACGAATTTTCAAATAAAATTATAAATTTTCAAGCAAGAAAATTAACTTTCTACTAAAACAGACGAATTCTCAACAAAATAAACAAAATACATCAATTTTTGAACAAAAAGTTGAATTTTTAACCAAAACAGATTAAATTTCCACCAAAAGAGATGCATTTTTAAAAGAGACGAAGTTTCAACCAGAGTTGGATTATCAAACAAGAAAAAATTTCTAATCAATAGGAACAAAAATCTCAGTCAAGCTGTTAAATTTTCAAATTTATCTATATGTTATCCTATCCTATCCTATTTCCGGTTGTGTGAAAAAATCTAATTTACCTATGTTATCCTGTGAATCTTCTGAATGATGTACAACTTCCTTGACTAATTAAGGAATGTTATAATCGAAAATTTAAAAAAAAATTCTGTTTGATTTTTTGGGACATCGAACACCAAAAAAGGCACTTTCGTTCTGTTCTATTACAAAATAAAAGTTCAATCAAACAATTTTAGAATTAGACTTTTTAACACCGAATAATTTTTAATTTATAAAAGTTCAAAATTTCGAACTCCAGGCTTCCAAATATTGAACAATTTAGAACTTGAAATGCGTAAAATCTAAACTTTCAAATTCATTGGAATCCACAAAAAAAGAAAATTTTTCAATTATATTTAGAGGTTACGCAAGCCCCATGAAGTTTAAGAGTAAATTTTATTCAGAATCGTCAATATTAGATGTATCGAGTTAAAACTGAACATTTCTCTTAACAATTAGCTAAAAAATACAAATGGATAATCGCTTTATAAATATCACCCCCATAAGTCTGTTTTATAGGGTTCCAAAAAAACCCTGGGAGTGAAAAATTTGGTTTTGCGACATTCTGGCGCTAATTATGATTTTTGCGTTTTTTATATATAACATTAAGGCATACATAAAAAAACACAAAAATCATAAGCGCCAGAAAAAAATTGGGTTTTAATATATACCCAATTTTTCACTTAATACAAATTGTTTTTTATGGTACTTTTTACTGATAATCAGATGTTTACCTGCATTTTTTAAACAATTTATTATCTTTTTCAGTTATTTTATCTTAGAATAGAGTTACAAAGTCACGGTTTTTCCGAAATTTTCAACGTGTTTCTTTGACTTTTCAGTTACAGCGAGGCAATTATTAATCAAGTTTAACAAATATAATTGTTTAAGCAATTTATTATTATTTAAAACAATATTCTTTTAGAATATACTAGAAAGCTGCAGTGTTTTTTAATATTTTACTTTTTGTCCAATTTTTAATCAGAGTGAGATAATTATTAATTCAAGTTATCAAACTTAATTGCTTAAACAATTTATTATTATTGTAATAGTGTTATCTTTGAATAATGCTGGAAAGTTGCGGTTTTTTCTGAAATATGCAACTTTTTGTCCATTTTTCAATTAGAGCGACATAAAAATTGATGCAATTTAACAAACATAATTGTTCAAATAAATTATTGTTGTTTGTTTCCGAAATTTTTCACTTTTCGTCAACGTTTCACTTAAAGTGGGGTAATAATGATTCCAAGCTAAGAAACATAATTGTTTAAACAATTGGTTATTATTATGTTTATAATTATGTCATGTTATGTTATATATATATATATATTAGGTTATGTTTATTACTATCGTCTCTTAGATTATTTCTATAGAAAGTTTCAGCTTTTCTGAAATTTTTTCTTTTATTTGGCTTTTTAGTTATGAACAAATAATAAATAAACTTGAGAGAGAGAATCTTTTTTCTACCCATTTTTTTTCAAATATATTTTTCTGAAATTAAACAGATACTTGAAATATTCTTCTAATTTTCTATATATGGATCAGATAAAATTAAAATTTTTTTTTAAGTAGTTACTGAGAGCCTTCTTGTTTAAATTAGTATTACTATTTATTATTTGTTTCTCACTAAAAAGTCAAATGAAAGTTAAAAATTTCAGAAAAGCCGGCAACTTTCTAGCATTACTCTAAGAGAAGATAGTTATAAGCCATAATAAGTTTCTTAACAATTAGGTTTGTTAACTTGCATTAAATTATTATCTCACTGAATAAAAAGTGGAGAATTGTTACAAATCTCAGAATAAACCGCAACTGTCTAGCATTACTATAGGAGAAGATATTTTTTATCAATCATTATTTGTTCAAATAATTATTTTTGATAAATTTTATTAATTATTACCACACTCCAAGTGAAAAGCAGACAAAAAGCTGAAAATTTCAGAAAAACCGCAACTTTCTAACATTAGCCAAAGAGAATATTATTAAAAATAATATTAAATTGTTTAAGCAATTATTTCTGGTAAAATTAATTGATTATTGCTTTGATATAACTGAAAAGTTGAAAATATGATGAAAAATTCGGAAAAAGCCGCGACTTTCTAACTCTATTCGAAGAAAAATTGCAAATTTTTTCTTACGGGAAATACTTAAGCTTCATGAGGCTCTCGGAACCTCCAAATATTATATTTTCAAAAAAAGCATTGATTTTTTTGTAGATTAAAAAATATATGGGGCGATATGCATGAAAATTCAAGACAATTTTTTTTTGACCATTCTAGTGGCCAACATAACGTTACTTCAGCTAGCGTATGATATATATCTCTTTTCGTTAATCTTACTGATTAATTTACACAGATAGAAATTTAAAATGTCAAAAAATGCATGGAGTTAGGGGTTTTTCACAATGAATACTAGTTCTATGATTCAATTTGCAATCAGACTGGAGAATCGGAGATAAGAGCTGAATGAATAGGAGTAAAAATGTTCATCGACGGTGATTAATATCCAACTTCGTTATGCCCTTTATAGAAACTTTTTGTGGATAAATCGAGCCTGTCGATTATACGGGTTTTTGCTGGGATGTAAAATGTGCCCACAGTCAGGGAGCTAACGTAGATTAATTCTGCGATAGTACTGTACGTGAACTTCCACGTAACATTACGCGTATGCGGAGGGCGACCCACGTGATATGTCACTGTGTCTAATATCTATAGGCGATAGTATCGCGTAATTCCTGCAAAGTAACAGTGCACTACACGAAGTTTTCTCTATAATGGACAGTCCACTTCTAGTATCGTATAAATGATTTAAAATCCGTTCAATCAGTCCAAATTTAACTGACCAAATAAATTAAGCATTAGGGTGGTCCAAAACTGCATTAGAAGTTTTTTCTCTCTCGAATTTTCATGCATATCGCCCCCAAATTTTTTCGAGTCAAAAACAAAATAATTGCGTTTTTTAAACAATATGATGTGCTACAACTGCGGAAAGTACTCTCTAAATCCGAATTAGTAGAAATTTTACTAATGCAATTAGTAGCATTGTATCTGACTGTTAAATTAGTAATTTTATCAGTTTCTACTGAATAAAATGGTAAGATTTATGTTACTAAATTAATTAGTAAGGGTATTCTACTGATCTGCTTTGTAGTGCCGACTTACTAATTTAATGATTAGCAATGAATTGCTATGGAAACATAATTTAATAATTTTTGTAATACCTTATGATGGTTTTTGAGTTTTAATTGAGAAACGATAATGTTGTCATAATTTAT